>VZQC01012005.1:4411807-4425833 GCA_009823505.1 Rhizomys pruinosus | reverse complement strand
TTTTCCCTCTGCATTCCCTAGACCGGGACCCTCCAATTGCTAATGCACCCTGTAGCCCCCTGTTTGTACTGTGAAGTCCCTGCACTGGTATACTCATGTAAGACTCAACCAGCTTGTCCTTTCAGTTGCAGAGAAAACATCCACTAAGTACTGGCCACTATCAATCTGGACCAAACCCACTGGGCAGAGCACCCCAAGCAACCAAAATGAAAAACTGGACTCTAACCCTCTAGCCTGACAGCTGTTCCCCCAGAACTTCGCCCCTGTCCAGCTCTGAAGCAGATACAGAAGTCAGAACTCCGCCCCTTTTCCCTATAGGAACAAAAGGCTGGAATGTCAGGGTGTGAGCTCCAGAAGTCCATTGGAATGCAGAGACACCTAAGACCAAGACCGGAGGTCCAAAAACCTGCTCTACCAGGCATGGCCTTTGGTTATGCTAAAGCAGGCCACCCCTGATTACTCAGGAATCCTCCACCTCGCCCCTCACCCTCCGGAAGCCAGATTCCAGACTCCGACCCACCCCCACTCCCACTGAATCCCATCCCCACCTTCTCCCTTAAATTCCCAAGCCAGACGCCATTCTGGGCTTGGCTCTACCTCTCCCCTTAGCCTAGCCCCGGCTACTCTGAATTAAACTTTGCTCCGAAGAACTCAGACCTCGTGGCTTTTCATTCCGGGGGTAGCGCGCCATAACCTTACACCTCCAGAGGCTGTCAATCTTACAACCTGTTCCCCTTTACCCGAGGACCCACCTAGTGACTATAATGGGGTGCACCTCAGTCACCATCTTGCTGGCTGCCCCACCATGTGCTAACAAGTAGTTAGTCCTGGCATTTCCTGAAGTAAATATGTCCCCAGAGTGACCTGAAGCCTCATGTGCCTGTCTTTTTATCTGGGGTTTGTACTGTCATAGCACTAACATAATGGTACCCCAAACTCGCTTGGGGATTGAGATTCTGGAGCTTTGGGTTGGGCATGGCTGACGCTCACCAGATCTCCCCTCAAAAAAGAACCTAACATTTTTTATTGCAACCCCCCACCCCAGGAATTGCCAATATCGTATTTCTCCAGAGAACCAGCTTCCACATTTTACAATCAGGCACCATGTCCTCTCTCCCACACCTTCTCTGCTTCCCACCTACAGTCTCCATTTCACAATGAGGTATCTGCTCTCCTCTCTCTCTCACACCCTCTCTTACACCCTCTCTCATGCTCTCCTCTCTCTCTCTCTCTCTCTCTCTCTCTCTCTCTCTCTCTCTCTCTCTCCCTCTCTCTCCCTCTTCTGCCTTCTGTGCTCTCTTCCTCCTCTCTCTGCTTTTCTTCCCCTCAGCCTTACTCCACCATTTTTAACCCAGTGGAGACTTGCAAGCTCTCTTGCTGGGTTCCTGAGTTTGCCCCCAGACCCTCCCTGCACACTCAGGACACCAGGATAGCAGGCCTTAGAGTGCCATTCTGAAATTGATGCCCTTCGCTCCTGGGACACCAAGTTTGTAGGCTTGCAGATTCTGTTCTGTTCTCCTGAGTTTAAGAAAAGACTCTTCCTTAATTCTCAGAAGTACTTCTAAGGCTGAGTCTTCTCTTGATGTCCCTGTTCTGGGATAAGCTGTACTGAAACTGTTCTCCCTGCTCCACAACTCTTTGCTTCCCTCCCCACTCCATGTGCCTAGACTGCCTCTGATCCACCCCCCACCATCTCCCTTCGACTTTGACCTTAAGAGGTTTCTGTAGTAAAGGAACACATCTTAAATCCAGCCTTTTTTGTCCTTCTAGGTGCTTGTTGCTGATGGAGGGTGATGAAGAGGGGGTTAATGACAGAAGAGGGTGAGATGCTTTACACCTGGGTGTCACTGTTGTCAGCAGGGATGTGTTTGTATTTGTCTGAAGGGAGAGCAAGCAAAAATTGATTAAAACTGGTATGGGTGAGTTGTTGGATATGGTCTTGCAAGCACCAGTAAGGCAACAAGCTATTACTGGGATGAGGCCCAAGGTTACTTAGAGGTCCAATTAGGGTATAGTGCCATGGAGGTTATGCCATCCAGGATTCCTCACTCCAATGCTCAGGGGAAGACATGGGTTTTAGGCATTCCTAGCCTTTGGTTGCTAAGGGACTCAAGAATATTTTGGCTTCAGGCCAAGAAACTGGCTACTTTTTTTTTCATTTTTACTAAGATATATAAAATTCAATTTCTTGGGCTTTAAAAGAAACATACTGATTATTTATCTTTGGTTATACTTTCCTTTTTGATGCATATAGTTAGCACAAATTAATCAAGTTTTTGTTTTCTCAAGGTCAGTTGAGGATCTGGTCCTCAGAAGCCACTCAGGTTTCAGGGCAGGGAGACCCTGGCTCCTTCTATTTATGCAAGGACAAAGTCAGGTCTTGATCAAGCTTCCCTCCAAGAGACTTTCCTCTGTTGACCATCCCCATTATAGGCTGGACACTGGTTTGAGGCACCTCTGGTGCCTATGTGACTTCTCTGAACAAGAAGACAGGTGATTCACAGTTACAGAACATTTCAAGACATGGGCCCATAGTTCCCTGTGACATAGTTGAGGCCAAATTGAGTATGGACATTAAGTATGATCATTAAACATCCAGAAAGGCTAAGTTATACCAACCTTATACTTTTAATTACTATATAATTTTTTTTGGAGATAGGGTCTCCCTATTGCCCCAGCTGGCCTGGAATTTACTCTGTAGACCAGGCTGGACTTGAACTCACAGAGATCTGCCTGCCTCTGCCTCCCAAGTGCTGGGATTAAAGGTGTGCACCACCATGCCCAGCTTAAAGATGGTTCTTAGCCACCATGTGGGTGCTAGGAATCAAACCTGGGTCCTCTGCAAGAGCAGTCAGCACTCTTAACCACTGAGCCATCTCTCCAGCCCCTACTGTATAATATTTACATAAGGTTTGAACAAATCTCAAGCAGCCTTGCATAAACATTGACTAGAAGAGAGATTTAACATCATAGATTAAGCAGGACATAGCCCATTAAAATTTAAACCAAATTCAGGACTATCTTAAATGAAGACTGTTTACTACAAATAGAAGCAGTCTCTTTTCTTTCCCAGACCCCCATATCCTGACTTATGTTTTTTCAGGAAAGAAGCTCATAATGTTTACCAAGCCCATCCAAACTACCTACTTCTGGACTACATATGGCTGGTTCAAGGAGGTAAAACCTATCTTCTCTTTTTTCTAAATTATCTTGTTATGGGCAAAAGAAATATCAAAAGTAACACTTGCATAATACAGAGAAACATTAAAGAACATCTTTCAGTAACCACAGGTGTCTATTTAATCTAAATTTATAACTGTAAGTCCAGTACCAGCCAGGAGTGGACTGAAGTTTATCAACTCTGTATTTCTATATCTTTGAATTTTTTTGGGGGGGGTCTTTTTTTGAGACAGGGTCTCCCTGTAGCCCCCGCTGGCCTGGAACTCACTCTGTAGACCAGGCTGGCCTTGAACTCACAAGGATCTGCCTGCCTCTGCCTTCCAAGTGCTAAGATTAAAGGCATGTACCACCACGCCCAGCTATATCTTAAATTTATGCAAGAATCTTATCCTAGCTGGGTGGGATGGGACACACCCTTAATCCCAGCACTTGAGAGGCAGAAGCAGGCATATCTCTGTGAGTTCAAGGCCAGCCTGGTCTACAAAGTGAGTTCCAGGACAGCTGAGGCTGCAGGGAGACACTGTCTCAAGAAGACAAAAAAAAAAAAAAAAAAAAGAATCTTATCCTTTTACTAACCTTTAACCTTTATTTCGTATCTTAATGCCATGATACATAACATTTATAAACAGAGTTACCACTAGTTGTGAAGATTTACTATTTAATATTTATTTCTATTTATATAGATAGAACAGTTATCCTAAATATACTATTATAAAGTAAAAACTTTGGGATGTCCTTGTAAGCCTTGGAGCAGGTTTTAAATGACCAATTCTCTTTGAATGTTTAGAGATATTTTACGTAGTCTTGAGAAATGTTCCCACATATAAAACATATCTAAACACAGAAATAAATTTCCCCCTGGAATTTAACAATCTTAGTGTACATGACAAATTACTTATAAGTCAATTTGATACCAAGTAAATTAGCATTAGTTTTAATAAGAGCTCTATTAGCATTAAGCATGAGTTTACACATTTAAACAGTCCCATAAAATAAATACTGTGTTTAGACATAATGTCATGACAAACTAGTTTCAAAACCAAAATCTTAACACCATGTTGAAAATTCTAATCAATAAAATGATTCTAAATTTATGACAGTTAAAATAATAACATTTAAAACTTCACAGTTTATGCAGTACTGAAAGCCTCTAGCTGTGGAGCACATTTTCGATGTAATTAAAATATGAACATACTGAAAATAATTACTTTTAGTGATGAAACTTTATAAAGGTTTTACTAATTGTTGTATCAATGGTCTGATAGGTCCTTAATTTTTTTTTTTTATTTCTGTATGTGTATGAATGTACTGTCTGCATGCAGGTTTGTGCACACGTGTCGTGCAATGCCGCAGAGGTCAGAAGAGGGTGTCGGATTCCCGTGGAACTGGAGTTCTCCTGGAATTGGAGTTTCAGACGGTTCTTGGCCGCCATGTGGGTGCTGGGGATCGAACCCAGGTCCTCTGTAAGAGCGGTCGGCGCTCTTAACCGCTAGGCCATCTCTCCAGCCCAGGTCTTTAATATTTTATAACTATATTACAGAATTTTTTTTATATTACAGAATTCTTGAAAGTCAACAGTACTTCATACCCATACATACACATATGTGCACAAACTCACACATGAGATTCTTAGCTTAGTGTTTGTCCACATGCACTGCTGCTAAACATAATAAGGGCTTTCACGTGAGGAGAGCATTTTCAGATATGTAGCAAATATCCTTAACTGGGTTTCAAACTCAACAAGTGATGGAAACTGGACTTATACATCCCATTCACACTCAAAGCTGACCAAAAGTTACAGGGAGATAAAAACAAGCTAATTATTAAAATGTTTTAATTATAGGCAACTTCATTAAAGGACAGGGTAGAGAACTGGCTAAAAGATTTAGTCTTAATAAAGCAAGAAGACCCTTTAAAGATTGACAATATGAAAAGCATGAAGTATAGTATAGTTTACATGAGTTTAGATTTATCCACAGTTGTCTACAGTTAACTCTCACAGTAGCACACAGGAGCCTAGAAAGTTTCAGAGATTAAAACACAAGTGCACAGCACACAGGGTCAGAGGGGATAGCTAGCCAGACCCACCAAACAGCAGTTCAGTCCCAGGGAGGTCCCTTTGCTTCCTATGAGGAGGAAGGGAGGGGACAACACTGCAGAAACACAAAGCCCAATGGCCTGGGACAGTCCTGCCTTTCTCTTGCCCCCAACCCCTGGAGGCAAGAGACAGGCAGGACTGGCCCAGCATCCCAGAATCAGCTCCTATGATGCAACCCAGGAGAAGCCATGGGGCACTGAAACTGACCCAAGTGTGAGAGCCCAAATGAATCTATAGCCAGAGAAATGGAAGCATAACCACCATGCTCAGGAATTCCCAAGTACCAAAGATCTGTACCCAAACCAGACCAAGGTATACACCTGCTTCTGCCTCCTAAGTGCTGGACAGTTTGGACGGCAAAGGAAATATTAAGACTTCAGGTTAAGAATAAATAAAACCTAAAAACGGCTACTCCAAACACACTAGTTATCTCATTTTGCCTCAGGCTGTTCTCTTGTGAACCTTGAACCAATTAAGGGCATGGTGGTAAGGGTAAGGAATGGAGAGAGACAAATGTCATAGTGTGGGAAGAAACTTAACAATGTGCAGCCAAGTAAGTGGCACATGACTGTAACTACAGCACTTTGGAGGTGGAGGCAGAAGGATCAGATCAAGGTTATCCTCAGCTACATGGTGAGTTTGAGGCCAGGCTGGCCTACAGGAGACTGCCTCAATAAACCATACCTATAACAATAAAATATGTACATAGTCGCAGGTACCAGTGACACGCAACAGCAAATGACTAGTCAGCAAGCAAGGAATGCCATGACAGACAGTAGAGTGGAATGTGATGGAGGCAAATATGAACAACCAAAGAACAGGGGTGGGGCTGCTGGCAGAGCTCCTAGGCATACTGCCAGGTTAGCCAGCTGAGTCACATAAGAGATGTCCCACTTTGGGCTCTTGGCAGTTCTACCAGGAAGGAGTAGACAAAATCCAGCTCCATTTCCTTTTCTGGGGTCCCAGTACTTATGTCTACCAGAAGGCAGCATGGTCCAGTTCTTCCAGCCTCACTAGCATCCTGTCAGTCTCACCATCCCAGGGGTCCACACAGGTGTCCAATGAGTTCACTGTTACACATGGGCTGGACAACAGTGTCCCTAGGCCCAGGACAGGACTATGTGTTGGGGAGGGTCTGGAGGAATGATGGGCAAATGCCAGCAGGAGATCATGAACTGAACCAGACAGAGCTTGGAATGTCAGTATTATTTATCCATTTATTATTTTTGAGTCAGGGTCTTGCTGTGTAGGCCAGGTTGGCAAGGAACACATGGTCCTCCAGTGCTAGAATACAAGGTACCCTGGAATGGTCCAAGTCTTAAACCCAGCCACCAGAAAGCTGATACAGGGGGAAATGGGGTCCCCTCTTTGGGTTCTTTCATTAAAAAATTTAAGGATGGACTCAAATGGAAGCTTTAGGATAATTTTATTAGAATTTATAAATAAGTTCTCAGGGCAGGCAAGCCACAAATCTCAGTAGCTGCCTTGAAGAAGTGAATGGAGGGGAGAAAAAAAAAGCCATGAAGCCATGGGGGTCTAGATTCAGCATGGAAGTTAGGCACATGGAGACTATAAGCCACATGGTGGGGAGGGCAAGACCACTTTAGAGAGAAAAAAATAAAGAAATCCAATATGTTGGGGCTGTTCAAAGTATTAGGAAAGCATGATTATAAAAGAGAAAGGAGAAAGACTGAGAAAGAGATGAATACCATGTTTGGCAGAATGCATGAGCTCTGGAGGGGTGGGGGCATGGGGGTACACTGGTCTAGATTTGATAAAAAATATATGTATAAATAAATAAATTTAAAAAAAAAGAAAGAAAAGAAAAGAGAAAGAAAAGGAGAGGGTTCAATTTTCTAAAAAATTCAGAAAATTGTGCACATTTTCAGATACCCACATGTCTGTTGCCTTGTCAAGAATCACTGGACTAGGAGGGCAGCAATTCAGGGCAGGAAAATTTCAGCATCTCGTTAATGTACTAGGCATTCTGACCATCTTCTTATCATTATTTAAGGTGAACCCACCCTCCTAGGGGTGGGACCGGGGACCAACCTAGGAAAACTGGAAAGTTAAGGTCTTCACTCCAGAGATCTAGCCTTGTCTGGGGCTTCCTGCCACTATAACGAGATTAAATAGAGGGAGTAAAATAATGGCACCTGAACACACTGAGCCATCCCCGAGAAGCATGGGTGGGCACAGGCAGAGAGATGTGAGTGGAAGAGAAAGAAGGAGGGGAAGCTGTGGCATGTACTTTGTGTAAGATTTCTCTACACTCACCTACCTCTCAGGAACACCCTGTGCTCCGCAGAGCTGACAGCGGTCAGACAGCTCTCTTCCCACCCTCCAAATGCACTGCCACAGCTTCAGCCACCTCATCTCAACAGCAGATCCAACTCCTTAGCCTGCTCCCTTGTCTGCATGGAAATGTCTCCTTTCTCCTTGACTCCTTCAGGGACCTGAAATGAAGATTGTCAGAATCAAATGGTTTTAATTAGGCCATTTGTCTTTTTTTTTTTTTTTTTTTGAGACAGGGTCTCCCTTAATTCCAGCTGGCCTGGAACTCACTCTGTAGACCAGGCTGGCCTTGAACTCAACAGAAATCTGCCTGCTTCTGCCTCCCTGCCTCTGCTGGGATTAAAGGCATGCACCACTACACCGGTTATTAACTAGGCCATTTGTAAGAAATATTACATATTAGACTTTAAAACCCTATAAAACTTTTGGTTTATGGCAAAGAATTCTAATTTTTGTTTGTTTGTTTGTTTGTTGTTTTTGTTGGGTTTTTTATTTTTTTGAGACAGGGTCTCCTGGTAGCCCAAGCTGGCCTGGAACTTGATCTGTAAACCAGGCTGGCCTTGAAGGCACAGAGATTGCCTGCCTCTGCCTCTGCCTCCCGAGTGCTGGGATTAAATGCGGGCACCACCATGCCTCACTTGTTTTTGTTTTCTAAGACAGTCTTCCTGTATCCCAGGCTAGCCTAGAACTTCCTATATATGACCATGCTAGCCTCAGAGATCTGCCTGACACTGAAAGGGTTAGCGCCACCATGCCTGGTTTGGAATTCTAGTCTTTAATATCCTCCCCACAACAGCAGACCCTATAAAACTTTTGTGAAAAGGCCTGAATGCATTCAAGAACCCGATGGCCCAGGGAGACAGAGTTCTTCCCCATTTGGCTCAGTAAAGAATGTGCACGTGTGTAAGTCAGCTCATGGCACCAAGGACATGCAAGCCCACACGTTCCCACATCTCTCCATTTCTGTTTTTGCTCCATAGAAGTGGTGGTCGATTTTTTTATCTGTCCCAAATGGCCATAACTATTCTGCAAAAACACCAAGACAAATCAATTTCCAAGCAAAAACCTAACACAGGGAAAACTAATTCGTCAACACAAGCAAGAAACACAAGCAATATCCATGCACACTCAGTTAGCAAGCATCCGTGTCGAATTTTAAACAGATCAGCAGAGAATGAAGGAATCTGGTTGTGCCTTAAGGTCCTCAAGTCCACTCCGAGAGGCCTGTACCCACATGCTGATCAAACAAAAGTCCATTTTTGCTGTGATCTCACAATTTCACCCCCCCCAGCCCTTTCAACCTGGCTCACCCACCTCTTCCCTGATAGTCCCTGGGCTTTAGACAAGAGGGCAAGAAAGAGCCTCCGAGACAACATATCAAGCTCCTGGGTCTGTCCAAGTTCTGTTCTTAATGGACTGGTGGCTCATCTTTTTTAATTCTACTGATAAAACACAAATAGTAAGAAGCACAGACATTTAAAGAAACATTAACTATCATGACAAGTTACACTATAGGCACAAACAAATATTTGGATGGTATTTTAGTTGGTTTGGGGATTATATACGGCAATAGATTTTTAATGTGATCTATAAAGTCTCTTGTCACTAGAGAGTGTCAAACTTGCAGTATCAGTCATGTGTCCTAACCCCCAAAGAGGGGGACATAGGTCCAATTAGAATTTTTTCTAGGTGTACACGTACCAGGCTGCCACCACTGTGCTTTTTGGCATGTGAAGGTGCAGCATAAGATGTCTGTAGTAGAATGCCGGAGACCATCTCCCTCCAGTGATCTGCATAATGCTCTCTGATACCAGGAAGGTCAGCTGTCTATTTGCAGTATAAGGTCTCAGCACCACCTTCCCCCCCTTTTTGAGTCTTTTTGGGACAGGGTCTCCCTGTAGCCCCAGCTGTCCTGGAACTCACTATGTAGACCAGGCTGGACTTGAACTCACAGAGATCCACCTGCCTCTGCCTCCCTAGGGCTGAGTGCTGGGATTACAGGCATGTGCCATCACACCTGGCATACTTTTCCTTTTTTTATGCTCACACCACATTGTCCCTTCAGCAGTACAGTCTTACTGTCTGCTTCTTGTGCACCCAAAATTATAGGCAAATAACCTTTGCTCTGGGGACTTTTGAAGCCTCCCTGGCAAACAACTCCTGGTCAGGGCAGTCCACACATGGTACTAAAGCCTCTATCTACCAATGTGTCTTACCCAAAAACAAAGCTCTCAAGGATTCTATGGTTATACTTGGCTTTGATATTCCCTTTAATAAATTTTACTCTTTATTCTTATTTTTTGGGGTATAATGAATATCCCTCCAATAGCTCTCACATTTATTAGTCAGTTAAAAGGTATACAATGAAGCTGCTAGGCAAGTCCCATAGGAGTCATTACTATAATAATTGGCTGGGAGGAGAGGTGAAAAGTCTCTCACCCTGGAGTTTAGGCAAACCTGGGAGCAACTTTCATTAGATTGTGAGCAGTTGTTTGGATTTGAAAAATAGAACCCAGAGAGATGCCAGCAGGAAGAGTGAGTTGGGTTTAACCACATTTGCTTGTAGTTGACTCTTCAATACACAGAAACCTGGAAAGTTATAAGAGATTAAAACATAAACACACACACACACACACACACACACACACACACACACACACAGTGTTAAAGGGAACAATTTATTAGACTGACCTGTGGGGAGGGAATTACATTATTGTTTAATATCCAAGGAGAAACACAAAACAATTCTCCAGAACCCCATTCAAATTCTGTTGGTTGAAAAACTTTCTCCCCCAGGGCATCAGGTTTAGGAATGCATTAAAAGTAACTCCTGAGCAAAGCTTTTGAAGTGGGGTAAAATTGGGGCTGGAGAGATGGCCTAGAGATTAAGAGCACCAACTGCTCTTGCAGAAGACCGGGATTCGATTCCCAGCACCCACATGCAAGCTGAGAACCATCTTTAACTCCAGTTCCAGGGGAATCTGACACCCTCTTCTGACCTCTGCAGCATTGCACGACATGGGTGCACAAACCTACATTCAGACAGTACATTCACACATAAAAAAAAAAATAGAATTGGGCTGGAGAGATGGCCTAGCGGTTAAGAGCGCTGACCGCTCTTACAGAGGACCTGGCTTTGATCCCCAGCACCCACATGGCAGCCGAGAACCATCTGAAACTCCAATTCCAGGAAAACTCCAGTTCCAGGGGAATCTGAGACCCTCTTCTGACCTCCGCGGCATTGCACGACACGGGTGCACAAACTTTCATGCAGACAGTACATTCATACACTTACAGAAATAAATAAAAATTAAAAAAAATAGAATTAAAAAATATAAAGTGGGGTAAAATTTAAAGACCAAAATAAATTTTGCTGCCTAAGATATAAGGTAAAGTGTGCGTATATATTTACTTAAAGGTGTTTAGGGTTTACAAAGGAAAATATTTATATTTTGATTAGGCATTCCAAGATGGAATTTTAACCCAATAGTTTTCTGTGCAAAGAATGAGGGAAAAACTTATGTGGCCACAGCAACCATCTTAGGACACAGTAAATGGATTCCGTCCAAATAAAGGCCAAAACAATGATAATAGGTGCTACCTTTTAACAATATTCTAGGTACAAACCTCTTTGAAAATTAGGAGAAATGAGGGAGGAAAAAAATTGTCCTTTTTGAAATTTCTTACTGCTTTAGGTGTGAAGTGCCTTAATTTGCATTAGAAAAGGTGAAAAAGCAGGGATCCAAACAGCCAGGGTGTATAGTGGCCAAACCTGTTTAGAGTTCTGAGCAAGCCCAAAGCTTTTAACAATTTTTTTCTTTTCCTCTGAGCCAGAACCTAGGGTTGGCCAAGCCAGTGGCAGAGCAAGCCTGTGAGGGGAAGTTGGGGGGAGATTTATTTTAAAATATTACAGTTTAGGTCCTGGCCAGCCTTTTACTGGGCTGAGAGCCAGGGGAGCACACGGAAGGACCTGACAGGTGCCCACAGGGTTCCTGCCCCAGCTGTGGCCACATTGAGACCATGAAACAAGCAGGTTTCCCATCCCAGCGGTTTGGACTCACTGAGCCTCACGTTGGGCCAGATGTGGTAAAAATAAGTAGATTCCTGCTGTTTTAAGTTCTAGATATCCAGGAGGTTGTTTACCTTCTGGCAGCCATGTACCCCATGACCAGACCTGTGTCTGGGATGATTGCTTCTTGACACATGCTCATGAAGCTCATGACTTTGTGGGCAAACTCATGGCTGGGGAGTTGAGAACTCCATAGCCACACCTGAAAAGAAAGCTGTTGGCTTTCATGACCCCCATGCAGAGGTCCAGAAAGCTGCTGGCCTTCTGGCCAGCCATAAGGTTGATGACCTCATAGCCAAACCTGTGCTTGAGGCTGATTAATAGTCTTGTAGCTAGCACACAACCACGAAGCTGATGGCTTCGTGGTCAAACCCAGCTGGGAAACTGTTGGCTTCCACAGCCCTTAAGCTTGGACAAATTTATGACCAGAGGCTGTTGGCCTTCAAGACCACTGAACCAATGTGGAAGCCAGTTCTCCCCTCAAAAAGGACCTAACTTTTTTTGTGTGAACCCCCGGGACTTGCCAGCAGCGTATTTCTCTGGAGAACCAGCTTCCACATTTCATAATGAGGTACGATTCTCTCCCTCCTCTCCCCTACTCTTTCTCCCTTTCTCTCTCTACTGCTTTCTGCCTCCATCTTTCCTCTGCCCTCCTGCTTTTAGCCTCCCATTTTTTTTTTCCATTTTCCCCATTCCTTTTCCCCCCTGACTTCCAGGACGCCAGGTTAAGAGGCCTGAGGACCTCATTTCAGAGCCCCCCACATACATGCACGTGGGCCTGTGGACTCTGACCAGCACCCTGAAATTAGAGTTGATGCATTCTAACCTTCAGAAGGTGCTTCCAAGGCTAAAAACTTTACTACTGTTAGATTATAAAAAAAAAAGGTGCAAACCTCAAATAAAAGGCACATGAGACTTAAGTCATGAAAGGAACATGATGTACTTCCATGTGGGACTGCCAGTGTGGGCTGCCTGCAGACACACGGTGGAACTGGACAGCATGGCAAGGGGAAAAGGCAGGGGGGCAAGATGGTGCCTGGGGCCCACCCACTTATAGCCATGGGTGGGAACTCAGGTATAGGGGAAAGGGGTCAGAAGATTGACAGCTTCTGGAGGAAGTAGGCATCTGTGTCCCTTGGGATTCTGGGAAGCCCAGACCTAACAACTTCCTTCACACAGATCTTTTTTACCTCCTCTCCTCTCCTCTCCTCCTCCCCTCTGCTCCCCTCCCCTTCCCTCTCCTCCCCTCCCTGCCCTCCCCTTTATACTTTTATTTTTTAAATATTTAAAAATATTTTATTTTTTTCATTTTTTAACAATAAGTAATAATTTATGAGTACAAGCATCCTTCATGTAAAACCAATTTGCAAGCAGTTGTGCCCAAACCCACACACCCCAAGGCTGCCACCATCCAGCTGGGGGGCTTGTATGTTCAATCAAGTTGATCAAATAAGTGTCCAGTCTATACTGCTGTAGTTTCACCATTCACCCCAATCACAGCCCTTACATTCTACCACGCCCCCTCTTCTGCAGATTGTTCCCTAGGCTTAGAAAAGGAGCACAGGTGGAAGAGAAGCAAAACAGTCTACTTTCTCTGGAGCTGTCGTTTTGGACTCTGGCCAATTCTGGCTGTTTCCTTTCACAGGCTGACAGTTTGTCCAGGACTAACCTTTCAGTCCTACTAATGAAGCACAGGCATTTAGATATATAGATATTTAAACAGTACTAATTATTATGGTAGGTTACTTTGGTATAGACACAGATATTTGGATGGTATGTTAATCTATGAATTACATTTTTTTTCCTGTAAAATGTGACAGGGTCTTACTGTGGCTTATAACATCTCCTAACCACTAGAGGATGTAAGCTTGTGGCATCAGCCGTGGGTTATTCCTCCAAGGAGAGAGCTAATAGCCAATTAGATTTGGGATATACAGGCATATGGCTACCACTGCTGCACAGTATATCCAGGCAGGCGAGGTAGGGCTGGTGCTGACGGAGGAATCTTGCTTGACTCAAGGAGACCTATATTTGCTTTATTGGTTTAGAGGCCTTTGGTAACACTCTCTCCTCTAGTTTTTCTGGAGTTTGTCATTCTGTTCCTTTAGTTCTTTCTGAAGTTTGTCATTGTATCCTCTAGGTCCTGTTTAAGTTTTTCATTCTCTTCTCCTTAGTTCTCGGCTTCTTCTTTGTTCTTTATTTACTTTCTCTGCATAGGTCTGCAATTATTCCTCTAAGATCTGTTTCTGGGGTCTCCTCATGGGATTCCCATTGTAGCTATCCTCTACAGGGATGGGAGATCCTTGATGCAGAGTTATCCTGCACGTTTCCCATTTTATCCCTTCACCATGTCCCGGGCATGGGATTTACTTTTTTTTTTTTTT
>VZQC01012005.1:4299220-4395158 GCA_009823505.1 Rhizomys pruinosus | reverse complement strand
CATGCAGACAGTACATTCATACACATACAGAAATAAATAAAATTAATAAAAAAAAATTTTTTAAAAAAAAAAAAAAAAAAAAAAAAGAGTGCTTAAGTGAATATTCAAGCTTTTCTTAGGTGTTATATAGTAATTAAAATACCAAATTTATTCAAATGATACTCTTGGAGGTTTATCAACCATACTTAAAGCTCCAATCTGATTTGGCAAAAGGGATTTGAAGAAGACAATCTTTTGGCCCTTACCCTCTAAAGTTGACTTATGTCCTATGGTCCTACATGGGCACATTTACAAGTCCTATGGCAGTGAGTCACCAGTCATCCCAGGTCAGGAAGTCTTGGAGATTTACTTAAAAGGACTTCATCCAGCCAGTGTCCAGTCAAGGGAGGAAAGTCCATATAGAGGAGAAACTCCTCACGCTTCAAAGAGAAGCTCTGGTCAAGCAAGGCCTGACTTTGTCCTCACATAGATGGAACTGGTGAAGAGAGCGAGGCATAAGGCCTGAATGACCCCCTAAGGACCAGAACCTCAACTGACCTTAACACCAAAACTAATTTTATTTATCTGAGCTAACTGTGTGGTTTTAAACACCCCAACAGGAAACTATAATCAAAAGAAGAGAAAATGAAGTAATTTATTACCAGAGAGATAGGTGAGAGACCTACTGTGCCAAGTTAGAAATGTGCTGTGTCATGTGAGAAAATATCTCAAAGATAGGTGACAGATTTACTGTGCCATGCCAGAAAATCTCACCTTTTATATTCTCATGGTTATGCTGGCTCTCATGCTGGAGCTCTGTGTACTAAAACTTTTTTTTCCCAATTCCTCAGAAATAGAGTACAGGCCCTCTCTCCCTCTGCAGACCCTAGACAAGGACCCTCCAATTGCTAATGCACCCAGTATCCCCCCCAATGTTGGTACTGTGAAGTCCCTGCACTGGTATACTCATATAAGACTCAACTAGCTTTTCTTTTCAGTTGCAGAGAAAATGTCCACTAAGTACTGGCCACTATCAATCTGGACCAAAACCACCAGGCAGAGCACCCAGAGCAGCCAAGATGGGAAACCAGATTCTAACCCTCCAGCCTGACACATGTTCCCATGAGACCCCCCCCCCAAGTTCTGAAGCAGATACAGAAGAGAGAACAGCGTCCCATTTCCTTATCATAATCAAAAGCCTGGAATGTAAGGTCTGGGCTTCCCAGAATTCCAAGGAACACACAGATGTCCACTTCCTTCAGAGGCTGTCAATCTTCTGACCTCTTCCCCTGTATCTGAGGCCCCGCCCCATGGCTAATGAAGGGGTGGGCCTCAGTTGCCATCTTCCCCATGATCCTGATCCTGCTCCTGCTCCACCACGTGCCTGCAGGTGGCCCGCCTGGCAGTTCCAAATGGAAGAAAACCATGTTCCTGGAGTGACTTAAGCCTCATGTGCCTTCTTATCTGGGGGCTCACGCCTTTATAACTTAATAGCAACCAGCCCCACGATTCCACAAGGCAAAAGCTAGCAAGTTAGAGGAAAGGCCAATAGCAGAGAACAGGAGGGCACAGTGGGCAGCAACATCCCACAGTTGCCTAGCCTGAAAGAGAGCCCCCCCCCAAACAGAGACTCCCCATCCCCTGCCAGGACCCCGGGGCTTGTACACCCAAACTTCTTCTGGATTGCTTTAGGTCCCTGTTCAGGTACCACTTCTGGGAGTTGGTAATCCTATGTGGGAACAGGCTGTGAGGAGGGCACACAGGCTAGACTGCTACAGCACATCCCAGGAACATGTGGCAGAGGGTGCAAATCCAATTTATTCTTTTTTTTTTTTTTTTTTTTGAGACAAGGTCTCCCTGTAGCCCCAGCTGGCCTGGAACTCACTCTGTAGAGCAGGCTGGCCTTGAACTCACAGAGATCTGCCTGCCTCTGACTCCTGAGTGCTAGGCTTAAAGGCATGCACCACCATGCCCGCAAATCCAATTGATTCTATACAACAAGCCATTTATATAAGTATTGTGACCTCTCAGGAGCCAATCCCAGAGCCCCTACACCACGAGTTGCTCCAGCCCATGGGGTGAACTTAGTAAAGGACCCGCAGGTAAGTCAGCTCATGGTACTGAGCACGTGGAAATCCACATGTGCCCACATCAATCTGCTCATCTAGGTTGACAGTTTCAAAGTGGACCAATGTTTTTCAAATGTCTACTGAACACATGAACCCAACTTCCTAGTAGCTGTGGTTTGATCAAAAGTTGTGACTTAAATGTGAATTTGGTAATGAGTGGGTATCTTATCACACTGGAAAATGTTATTCTGCAAGCCATTCTGGGTGCTCCTGTGGACTCTGGGCCTGGTGCAACAGTGTCACAGAGTTCTAGTTGGAAATGCTTCAAAACAAACGAACATTCTAGTTGCCTAGCAGGGTTTTCCCTAGGCTGCCCTTCTGGTTTTTTCCTCTGTACATTTACCTCTTCCGGCTTTGCACATCACAAATGCATTTACGAAAATGCAGACAATATACTCATACACATAAACATAAAAAATAATTAAAAATAAGCTGGGTGTGATGACCCATGCCTTTGATTCCAGCACTCTGGAAGCAGAGGCAGGTGGATATCTTTTAGCTCAAGCCCAGCCTATTCTACATACCGAGTTCCAGGCCAGCTGGGGCTACAGGGAGACCCTGTTTGAAAGAGACAAAAAAAAAAAAAAGTTATGTGTGCATGAATGTGTGCGAGCGTGCATGTGCACTAGGTCAGGAGACAACTTGTGGAACTCAGTTCTCTCCTCCCACTGTGGCTTCCTGGGTAGCAAGCATTTTTATTCCGAGTCCTCTGGCTGGCCCTGCTTCACAACAGGAAAGGCCAGACACTCATGAGTATGTTCTGAATACCCTGATAACTGCGGAGGACAATGTGGTTCTGGAATCAGGATTGCAGCTCTGAAACATAGCTGACAGTGAGGAGTCCTCTTTTATCCCTGAGATGGAATTCAGTATCTGTCTCTTCCCCATAAGCATACTACTCTCCACTTAGTTCTTTCAGTGGAAACTTCTGGACTTCTGATGACAACAGCCAAATCCCAGAGGTTCTATCTACACATATGTGAGATTAAGCTTGGAGGTCTTCCCTAAACAGACCTTGAGACAATGTTCTTGTACAGAATGTGCCTCACCACGAGGCAGGAAAAAGGAAAGGGAGTAGAGGAAGGCTGGAGACTCGAGATGTCCTCCGGGGGTCCCGCACCTGGAACCCCTCCTGGACCGCAGAGGACCTCAGCTATCAACTTCCAGGAGCACTGCAGCTGCTCGCTCGGAAAAGCCGGCGAGGGGTGCACAGAGCGGTTGTGCAGTGAACCCCCTGAATCAGACCCCTATGCTGGTTCCGGGCAGGGAGGCCCAGGGTAAAGTGCATCTCCGAGGGGCTTTGCCCACTGCGCCATCATACTCTCCATAACGTCGGCCCAGAGCTGTAGGGGGGAGAGCAGGGAGGCGGGTGAGCGGGACTGAGGGCGGTGGAACGCGAAGGGGTGGGGTTCGGACCACAGTCAGGGAGCCCAAGCTCCGGATTAGCGTCTGGGCGTTTTCAGGAGACCAGGCAGCGTGGAGTGATGACGCCAGGAAGGCTTCACGCCCAGGAGCCGGAGAGGGGCGATCAGCTGGGGCGGTGCGGGGTGACGTCACGGGCCCCCGCCACGCATGGGGCGGGCCCTGCAGACTTACTCCTCGCTCGCTGCCGGGACGTCCGGACACCTCTGGTTGCCTGTGGACCCCGTGGTGACCTCCCTGCTGACCCAGACCCAAAGCCGAGCTCGCTGCAGACTGGACCTGGCTGCGGGTGAGCACTGCGGTGGCAGCGGCCTGGGGGAGTTCTGGACAGGCGGGGTGTGCGGAAGCCAGGCCCGGGCTGTTGCCCTAGTTTGCACCCGAGGTCATTTTCACTAATAGAAGACTCTGTCCCATGGCAGTGACTTGTGCATGACATAGTTACAACAAATTACCGGGATTATTGACTGCTGGTGATTGCGGGCAGCTTCTGCTCAGCAAAACAGGACTGCTTCACAGCGGGCCGCAGCACCACAGGGCTCGCCTCGTTCACACTGAACTCTGCACCTCACGGGTCCTAGGAAGTGCCCTACTGCCGATCTACACCTTCAGCCCTTAAAAGGTCTCAGTTGCCCAGGCTGGCGTTTAACCCAGTCCTGGCTCAGCCTCCCAGTAGCAGGACACAGGTTAGTCCATTAAGCCCAGCAAGACGCTGGATTTTGGTGTGGGGACAAGGAAAAATAACAGGAAAGTTGGACTAGTGAAGGGAGACCACCTCCTGTTACTTTGTTGTAAGGGCTGAATCGGAGAGGAGTTCCTTATGTTAAGGCCCAGTGGCTGTACTGGAATTGCCTATTTCTAGGAAAAGCATAGCTGGTTCCTGAACGCTTTGATCTGGTGCTGTGTTTAGCGTGAGTGACTCTATTTTGGTTGAGTCTGGTCTGCTGGGGCACTGCGTGTGGGGGATCTCAGACTAATGTGGGGCTTCATTAAAAAAACAAAACAAAACAGAGGGAAAGACTGGAGGGCACTGTGGCAGAACAATGTTGAAGATGCTGTTTACACCAGGAACCATCCCAAGTGCCTGGTTTGAGTCCCAGTAGCCTGCAAGGCAGACAGTACTGTCCTGACAGGCATTGTTACTTCTGAGACAGGGTGGTAAAGCAACCTGCTAAGGGCCACAGACTAGGAAGCTGGAGGGTTGGGACTGGAGCCCATGTAGATCTTCCATCTGTGTTTGTGACAGCTGTGCCCCAGTACCGAAGTATTGACCTCAGGTAGCATGGGGAGATTGGGAGCTGATGAGGATCCAAGACCTCAAGCAAATCCCTCTTCTCTCTCTCTCTCTCTCTCTCTCTCTCTCTCTCTCTCTCTCTCTCTCTCTCAATTTATGCCAGGTGTGGTGGCGCATGCCTTTAATCCCAGCACTCGGGAGGCAGAGGCAGGCAGATCTCTGTGAGTTCAAGGCCAGCCTGGTCTACAGAGCAAGCTCCAGGCCAGCTGGGACTAAAGGAATACGCTGTCTTAAAGATACCAAAACAATTTTGTTATTTTTATTTTACGTGTATAAGTGTATTGCTTGCATGCGTGTCAAGGTGTTGGATCCCTTGGAATGGAACTGGCATTATGGACAGTGGTTAGCTGACATGTGGTTTGGTTACCAGAACCCAGGTCCTCTGCAAGAGCAGCCAGAGTGCTCTTAACCACTGAGCTATCTCTCCACCCCTCTCCCCAGTTTAAAATAAGGGCGTGTTAGTTTTCTTGTTGCTATGACAAAATAGTCGATGAAAACAACTTAGGGAAGTAAGGGTTTATTTCAGCTCACAGTTGGAGGGTAGTCAGTCCATCGTGCATGGAAGGTGTGGCGGCAGGAGAGTTGGATGCTGTTGCTCAGCTGGGTTCTTTTTTCCCCATTTATTTATTGTGTGTGTGACTATGCATGCCATGGCCCATGGGTAGAGACCAGAGGACAACTTGTGGGAGGGAGTAGGTTCTCTCCTAACATGTAGGTTCCAGGTATCAAATTCAGGCTGTCAGCCTTGTTGGCAAGTGCTGAGCTAACTTGTGCTATATCCCTTTTATTTTTGAAATTACGTTTTATTCATTTTTCTGGTGTGAGTGTGGATGCGTGGGCATGCTTGCCACAGTGCACATGTGAAGCTCTGAGGACAACCTGGAAGAGGGAGAATGTTCTCTCCATCCACCATTAGGTCCTAGGAGTTGAACTCAGATCTCTACGCTTGGGAGCAAGCACCTTAACCCACTAAGCCATCTCAGCCCCTCCTTTTACTCAGTTAATAACTCCAGCCCATGGGATGGTGTTGCTTACGTTTAGTGTGAGTCTTCCTTTGGTTACATGTCTCTAGTGACATCCTCACAGATACACGGCAGTCAGGTTGACATTGAAGTTTGACTGACCTTATGTTGACTGGATCTACCAGACTAGAATTGTCTGTTTATAGGAATAAGGAGTGTGCTTGGTATTGTGTTGGCTTATGCCACTCTAAAAAATACCTGAGGCAATTCACTTGTAAAGAGAAAAGGTTGCTTTTGGCTCACCTTTTGGAGGTTCCAGTCTAACAACAGTTTGGCCAATCATTCTAACTCTGTTGAGGCAGCACATTGTGGTATAGGGTATGCAGAACAAAGCACCTGGCAGAAGCAATCAAGGAAGGATGGGTTGATTCTGATTTACAGTTTCAAGGCATACAGTCCATCCTGGTGGGGAGACCATATCAGCAGGAGCTGGTGACACTAACCACAGTCAGGAAACATGGATACTGGTATTCAGCTCCCTTTATCCCTTTATTCAGTATAGGGCCTCAGCCTATGGGATGACACCACCCACAATTACAGTGGGTCATTTTGTCAAGTTGTCACCCCCCAGCCCCATGTCCCCTGTCTCCCATACCCCGCCCCCCACATCTCAGTCTAGAAGCTCGTTCACAGACATGCCCAGAGGTTTGCCTCCTAGGTGATTCCAGACTCTGTCAAGTTGACAGTATAACTGTTAGATTGCGATGCAAGATTTTTTTGTGTTGCTGTGTCTGATTTGCAACATTGTGTTGGGCACCATGCATCCTGAGCTGAGGGAGCCTGTGTGTCTCTGGGTCGCTGGTCAGTGTGGTGTCCAGGTCACCCTAGGCTGTGCAGTGAGTGGGGAATAGTTCTTCCCTTGTCTGTTTCTGGACTAATTTGTAACTGGTTTTCTCTAAATGCAGAACTCACCATTGAAGTCCTATTGCCCTTCGTGGGTGATTATCAGTCAGTGATGTATTTTTTTTAGTCACCGTAGGGTTTTCTAATACTCATAAACCAGTTTTGGAAAGTGTGTCTTTCAAGGAGCTTTATTATCTGCTAGCTAGTCATTACTCGGTGGTGTTCTCAGTAAACTGATTACCTCACTTCTTTCAGTGGGACCTTGTAGGTGTCCCAAGTACTGCTAATTAAATTAGACTCTCTTCCCACAGCTGCCATGAAGTAGCTGCAGTGTTGTTCCTGGTTGTCTGTGGATGGGGATGGTTTGGGATGTCTGCTGAAATAGGGCACTGTGTTTGGGAATGGTCAGGGTCTCTACTGAATTGGGGCACTGTGTTTGGGGATGGTCAGTGTCCCTACTGAAATGGAGCAGGCTTGTTAGAACCCATCCTTGCTCACAGCTTAGTCTGTTACAATTAACTGCATTAGAAGCAGTGTATGAAAAACAAGAATGTATAATAAGCAGCCGTGCCTTGTGTGTGTCCCTGAGGGGAAAGGTCTCAGGGACGGTAGCCAGCTGGCTTGTCTGTCTGTCTCCTACAGATCACTTGGCTGACTCCCTCTCAGCTGCTGGAGTCTTGGTCTCTACCCTCAGGGCTCTTGGCTTTGCTACATTGCCTTTTTACCCCTTCTCATTGTGGCATATGTACTTGTACTTTCCCCTGCAGGTCCTTTTCCTTACTGCCTACTGTGAGATAACTCCTGCCTCCAGGTTCTCCTGTCTCACCTTTGGTTTGTAATGGGTCCTGACTTCCCCCGACATAGATCAGGATCTGAACTTTCCGTCTTTTCTGGGCTCAGGTGGTGGAAGTTTGCCAGTCTTATGGGTCAAGAATGCAGCTTTTGCCCTGGGCTTCTGTCTGTTGTCCCCCCCCCCCCCTTCCCTTGGCTGCTTGCTCTCATCTTTGGCTGTGCTCCCTCCCCCTGATCTTGAGGTTTAGTTTGGGGTACTTTTCCCGAGTCCCAGGTGGTACTCCCATGGCTGCTTTGGGGTAGCACTGCCGGCTTCCCATCCCCTCTCTGTCTCTCTAAGCCTTGGTGGCTCATGTTCCTGTGAGGACAACCTGCTTATCTCAGAGTTGTATGAAGGGTCTCATAGGATTTGTTCTGCAGAAGGCAGGTGCTCACACACGCCCTGTCCCTACTTTCTCCTGTCATGTGGGAAAAGTCACCAACACTGTGAGTGTTCCACATAGAGTCCAACCCTACACCATTTGAACAGGCATTGCAAAGGATTTGAAAGGCCCCTGGGCCGCCCTGCCTGGACTTGACAATCATATTCCTATAGATTGGGACTCATAAGCCCTTTTCCTCCTTGCCATGAGGAATCATGAAGATTCCAGAACAATCCTTTGGTGAAGAGCAGCTCGCTACTCAATGAGTGGTGATTTAAAAAAAAAAAAAAAAACAAGAAAAAAACCTGTAGTCGCCACTTCTGTGGTGAATAGCATATGTGCAGGTGAGCAGGGACATCATGTGTTATCATGAGCTTGCCAGGTTAGAGTCACCAGCTGTGGCCAGAATCCAGAGGGACAGCTTCCTGGCCCTGGGCCTGGTAACCCTTGAAGACCCAGACTTCCTGGTATCCCAGAGATCACATGTTCCCAGGAAGGCAGTGGCAGCAGGGGACTGAGCCCCTGGTGTACTTGGGACTGTCCATGGCCACCAGGTTTGTCACAGCCTATTCTCCTTGGCTTCTGCTCTAGCCCCACATGGCCCGACTCCACCCATGTCCTCAGTCCCCTGTTCAGGCGTGTACCAGGGCGTGTGCAGCCTGCTACGCCGTCCTCTGCTGTCCCCACTCTGGAGCCTCTGGCTTTGCTCTTATTCCAGCATGGTTTCCACTCTGCAGGTTTGCTACTCTGTGCAGGTTGACGTCACACCATGGTGCCCACACCAGAAGGAAGAGACAATGTTCTGTGGCCAGATGTCCCCAGGGGCCCCCTTAGTGCCTACCGAGCAAAAGCCTCCTTCAGTTATAGGGAGCTGCTGCTCTTCTGGGAAGGCAAGGACATGCTCCACTTCAAGGTGAGGTCCCCACAGAGCCCAGGGACATTTTTGTTACTGACAGAACTGGCCTTGGAGTATGGAAGCCCATGGCCTCCCTGGTCATATCTGCTCTGAAGGGTACATGGGTCTTGGGCCAGCGTGGGCTTGTCTCCTCTCACCTCAAGATGGGCCCCAGAATGTGAGGGGAAGGGGAGACACACAGGTTGCCGGAGACTCTGAAGTCCCCAGCCCTCTCCTCTCAACTGAGCCTGATGTTCTTCATCTGGGGGAATTCTGGGTCAGACCGGGTCCAAGGCAGGCACGGTGCGATGCGGTGCAGAGAAGAATTATATGCAGAAGAACGTGCACACTCTACCCTTTGTCTCTAAGTTGGTGTCCTGTGTCCTGTGCTTGTAGAAAACCATCTTCTCAGCTTTGGAGAATGATCCCCTCTTCGCCCGTTCACATGAGGCCGATCTGTCTCTGGAGAAGTACCGAGAACTGAACTTCCTCCGCTGCAAGCGGGTCTTTGAGTATGGCTTTTTTACTGTGGTGGACCTGTGGGAGAACCCTCTGAGGATTGCAGTATTGATTAACTGCCTGGGCATGTACGATTGGTCCCTGGCCAACAAATTCAGCCTCCATGTGCTGGTGAGTGTGCAGCAGAGAGCAGGGAGCCACTTTCCACAGGACCAGGCAGCGTCACATGCAGACCAGGCATGACCACACGGTTCCTGGACTCTAGGTCATATGGATAAAATACAGTACTTTGGAACTCACAGTCCTATAGGAAGAGGTGGGATGTGAAATGGGCAGAGGGGTATTTGTTACGTGTGCCTACAGGGGTGAGCCTCGAGCAGCACCGCCTGCCTTACGGCTTATCGATGTCTCATCTCAGGTTTTTGGATCAACGGTTTTCCACTCTGGGTCTGAACGGCATCTCAGCTACATTGAGAAGATATATAGCTTGGAGGTGAGATTGGGACCTGCTGAGCTGAGCCAGTGCTGAACCCATGATTAGAGAACAGTGGACGAGGTCGGCCACAGGAGAGGCCCAGGAGGCCATGTCTGCCTATCCGAAGGCTCTAGGCTTGGCACTCTTCCTTACCCCACTGGACACGCTGGCTTTTGGCCTGTGTGGACTTAGCTTCCTGTCTGACTGAAGCCCCTGTGACCTCCTCTGACTGTAGAAGTCCTTGCCACTAGGTGGCAGTGGCTGCTGCTAGTGGTTGGGGTGATATAGAGGATGCCAGGGTGACTCAGCCAAGCCTTCAGTGGTTACTAGGCAAGCAGTGGTGTGGCTGGGCTGATGGTGGTGGGATCCCTACAAGAACACGCACTGAGAATGTCTCTCACCTGGTGTTGCTTTGTGTTTCAACATTTAGATTTTTGGCTGTTTTGCTCTGACTGAACTAAGTCATGGGAGTAACACCAAGGCCATACGAACGACAGCTCACTACGATCCTGCTACCGAGGTAGGTGCTGAGGTAGCTCAGGCTCTGGGATGGAACTGATAAAATATCCTTAGCAAACAGTAATTAGTCAGGAGTGCTGTCATATACACTCATTTGGGGTTCTGTCAGAGGCCCCTGAAAGTATGCTTCAGGATGAGGTGAGGTACCTTGGCCCTCCTTGCACTGCATGGTAGTGCACTGGCCTGGATTGCATGTTCCTGCAGTGCCAGGTGGAGGCCATTGTTTTGTAGAATTCTTTATGTGGCAGTGATGGGTATAGGGGACATAGCGGGTCAGATGGCTTTTGTTTGGTGAGCTATCCCAGGGGAAGATCACTCGTTCCATTCCAGGCCTCGGCGCCTACCTTGCCTCCCTGCCTACAGGCCTTTTGGTAGCTGAATGGCCTGGTTTCTCTGCTCTGTCCACTGCCGCCTGGCTCCTCTGTCCCTTGCCAGCCAGCTGGCATCTTTGTGACCATTCATTACTGGGCATCGTTGCTGGGCCCTCGGTGTGTGGACATTGCCCTCTTCAGGGAGGCACTGTGGGGATAGGCTGCTCCTGTCCCCTCAGAGCCTGCAGTGTGCAGGGTTGAAGGGAAATGGGCCTCCAATATCTGGGAGTGGTCAGCGCTGCATCGGGCATGGAGCCTTCTTCCACTCACCTGAGGACCGTGTTCCTCTGCCACCTTCATGTGCTGGGGGTGGCATCGGGCACCCCACCCTGTCCCGTTAGCTGGGGTGTGATGAAAAGGGAATGCAGATGGAAAGTGAAGCTTGGTGATGTTTGCTCACTGTCCGCTTGCTTGTCATTCACTGGCCTCTGGCCTGGGCTGCTGTGATGGAGATGGAGAGGACCACATTATGCATGCCCCACCAGAGTAGGGATGAGAAGGAGAGGGACCGCCACTCAGTGCAGGCCGTGCTCCCTCCTGGCACATAGACCCCCATGGCTTCTTACTGGCTTCTTGAGCCTTGGACAGGTCACTGGAGTCTTGATCTCTGTGGCTCCTTGGTCCTGTCTCTTCTCACTGTACCCTAGTGCCTGTGGCTTCACAGGACTTGATGGGAACCCCATTCTGACTGGCAGTTGAGGATGGTGCCATAGGGCCCAGGGCCATGCCTTGGGAGCAGTTTCTGCCCCCCCTTCCTCCTGGCCTCTGGGCTTCAAATGCAGATGGCGGCAGGTGTCAGATGTTCTACACTCGACTGCTGGTGTCTGGGTGGCAGCTACCTGCAGAGATGTGGCTGCCCAACTGGATGGTGAGCCCAGTGGACCTGTCTTGGCCATGAGGGAAGGTGATTGCTAAAGGGGAACCAGACACCATTTGGGAGCAGGGGTGCTGAGGGCCACAGAAGCTGAGGGTATAGGGAGGGCAGCTGTGGCGACAGCTGCTGGAGATCCAGGTGGCCTCTAGCTGTGGCTGTGTGAAGACCTTCAAGGAGAACAGGGGAGTGTGGGGCTTCAGACAGCTGGATGGGGTGGGCTGTGAACCTGCACACCCACATGTTCAGAGGGCAGAGGACAGCGGGATGGGGTGGGCTGTGAACCTGCACACCCACATGTTCAGAGGGCAGGGCTGGAGCTGAAGAAGACTTGGCCCAGCTGGGGTGGGAGGGGGGATGCCCTCTAGTCCCTTGGCCCAGCTGGGGTGGGATGCCCTCCAGTCCCTTGGCCCAGCTGGGGGGGGGATGCCCTCTAGTCCCTTGGCCCAGCTGGGGGGGGAATGCCCTCCAGTCCCTTGGCCCAGCTGGGGTGGGATGCCCTCCAGTTCCTTGGCCCAGCTGAGGGGGGATGCTCTCCAGTCCCTTGGCCCGGCTGGGGTGGGATGCCCTCCAGTTCCTTGGCCCAGCTGAGGGGGGATGCCCTCCAGTCCCTTGGCCCAGCTGGGGTGGGATGCCCTCCAGTCCCTTGGCCCAGCTGGGGTGGGATGCCCTCCAGTCCCTTGGCCCAGCTGGGGGGGGATGCCCTCCAGTCCCTTGGCCCGGCTGGGGTGGGATGCCCTCCAGTTCCTTGGCCCAGCTGGGGGGGGATGCCCTCCAGTCCCTTGGCCCACCTGGGGTGGGATGCCCTCCAGTCCCTTGGGCCGGGAGCCAGTGGCTCTTTCTTAGAACAGCACCTTGCCCAGTTTCCCCAGTGAGACTTCAAGGCCATCTCCAGGCCGCTCACTCGGCACCTTACCTCCGTCAAGCTCTGGCTGCTAGGTGAGAGGAGGAACTCCCTTGGTGCATGTTTACAGCCCCCTCCTTCCTTAGTGGAGGATACCAGTGGGACCCGGACTTGTCTTGGTCACTGGCTACCACAGAGGTGATCAGCTGACCCTCCCCAGGTGGTCTAGGCCAGATCCTCATCTCGTGCCAGTCTTTGGACCCCCATCAAGCAGGCTTACTTTGAGGGTCCAGTGGTCTTGTAAGTTCCCCGTGGATACAATGCCTGAGGAGGGCACAGCAGCCCTGGCTCCCAACCCCTTTCCTCTTTCTGGCCTGCTGTCTCATGGCCTTGTACCCCATTGCATCCTGAGATGGTTGTCCTAGTTTAATGACCAGTTTATGCCACTAGTTCCCCCAGAGCTCTTTCCTGTGACTGTGCCTCCTGGGTATTTGGGGATAATCCTCCTTGGAGGAATTCATAACTTGAGAGCAACAGAGGAAAACAGGCTTTGTTTGGTAGGAGTTAGGAGGGGATGCGGCAGGAAGTAAAACAGGCCTCTACTGAGAGACAGGCCTCTGCCGAGAGACAGGCCTCTGCCGAGAGACAGGCCTCTGCCGAGAGACAGGCCTCTGCCGAGAGACAGGCCTCTGCTGAGAGACAGGCCTCTGCTGAGAGAGCTCTGCCCAGTGGCCCTCAGCAGTTCATTGTATGAAAGATTGAATGTCATTCTGTGTTTTCTCTATAAGTCAGATGACCCTGGAGTATGATGTTTCAGAAATAAAGTCAGCTTGACCCATACAGGAAATAAAATGTGCAATCCTTTTGACTGTTGGTTCAGACTTTGATCAAAGGAAGTTGATCTGTTGAAGAAGAACAGCTCAGTCATTGGTTATAACACTCATTTTCCTCTCAGGAGTTCATCATACATTCCCCGGATTATGAGGCTGCCAAATTTTGGGTTGGGAACATGGGCAAGACGGCAACGCACGCAGTGGTCTTCGCCCAGCTGCACATGCCGGGTGGCCAGTGCCATGGGTTGCATTCCTTCCTGGTGCAGGTAGGACCCTTGTGGGACTGGTATGGTAGACTGTCACCTGTGGCCGTGTGCACGGTGTCTGCAAGCACAGATCTGTGTTCCTATGGAACACGCCCAGGCTGGAACTCAGCTTTCTGGAGTATGCTTAATTTCAGACTACAGGGCCACAGAGCTGCTAGAGGCTTTTATGAGTGAGGCTAAAAATATTTGGCAGGCCTGGCATGGTGGTGCACACCTATAATCCCAGCATCAGAAGCGAGGCAGGATTCTGAGCTCAAGGCCAGTCTGGGTTAGTAGTGAGATCCCTCCCATCAACAACCACAAGAAGACCTTGGTGGCACCTTGCCTTCCTCCCTCCAGCGCATACTTCTGTCCTCTTCTAGGGTGAGGGAGAGGTAGAGGAGCAGCAGTCCCCAGGGCATGAGTTAGAATGGCAGTTCATGTTCCTGATCCTCAGTCTTGGAAGTATCCTGCGGAATGGGGCAGGTAAACCAGCATGGTTGACATCTGTAAGTTAAGCTCAACCTTAGCTGTTTCTGCTTTTGACTTTAGAATTCTTTCCATGTGACACCAACAAGAAGAATGCCTGTAGACCCTTCGTCATTTGTCTTGGCGAATTGGAACTGGCACTCTGTGTTTTCATGTTTGATTATTTAAAAAGCGCCAACTATTTTTTGCCCTGTCCATCTCTCCTGCATTAGAATTCTGTTGCTGTCACAAACAGCTGACACAGTAGCTTCAGAGGAGGAAGCTTTACTCTGGCTCCCGGTTTCTGAAGCATAGCCCATGCTCACCTGGCTCTTCAGGCCTGTGGCAGCCCAGGTGTCCCAATGGAAGTGTGCACAGGTCGGCAGCTGCTGGTCTCACAGTGTCTGGGAACATGAGAAGAGGCGGGAAGTATCCAGGGTCTCAGCAGCCCTTCAGAAACACACTTTTTTCCTACCAGCCTCCCTCCCCACAACACCAGGGCTAGAGCCTCAGCCTTCAGATGCCGTTTAAGCTCCAGACCACCACACTTCCTGTTCATGTCTGAGTCTTTCCAGCTGTTTGGTTTTTATGGCATTTGTTTCAAAAGGTTTAAAAAAGTTTATATCTGAGCCAGGTATGGTGGCACACACCTTTAATCCCAGCAGTCTGGAGGCAGAGACAGGGGGATCTCTGAGACTGAAGCCAGCCTGTTCTACATAGTAAGTTCTAGACCAGCTGGGACTACAGGAAGACCTTGTTTCAAAAAAACAAAAAGAAAAAGAAGAAAAAAAAATCTTTACTGAGCTTTACTGAAAGATTTTAAAAAATAAAAAGATGCCTTATGTTTGAACTTTAGCCTTTAAAAGTTGTTTTTAGGTATCTTTATTTTTTATTTTTTTATCCTTTTAAGACAGGGTCTCCCTGTAGCCCCAGCTGTCCTGGAACTCACTCTGTAGACCAGGCTGGCCTTGAACTCACAAAGATCTGCCTGCCTCTGCATCCCAAGTGCTAGGATTAAAGGCATGCGCCACCACGCCCGGCTTAGGTATCTTTATTTTAAAATTCAATGAAACTTGATTGACAGAGTAAAAGCCAGTGGTTCTTATTTATAAACAGCTAAGTTCCAGATGTACGGATTCAACCAGCTCGTTCTCTTCCCTCTTTCTCCCTCTCTCCCCGACTCCTTCCTTCCTTTTCTTCTCTCCTCTTTCCTTCTCTCCTCCTCACTGTTGTTTCTGGGGGTTGGACACAGGGTCTCTCACATGCTAAGTCCCCTGGTCTGTGCTCCCCACTTCCATAAATCTTCAGAGCCGGGTGTCTCCCTTGGCCTCTTGAGCTGGGTCATTCTGGCTGGGTGTCCTGTGTTTTCTGGGGGGGGTGGTTAAGGTGACCATGGTCTCCACTGCTATGTGCTAGTTTGTCTCATCTAGAACAGCAGCATCTCTAAACATTGCCCCTGTCCCCTTGAGGGGAGGGGAGGCCATGGGGCTTCTGCTGGTTGGCAGCCCCTGCTTTAGGTAGAATAAATCCCATGTCCTTTCCACAGAGCCCTAGGTCAGGAGCTGGTAGCTATTGGGGTCAGTATTCCTTAAGGAAGTGTGTTTAGTGGACACCCACTGAGGGAGTGTTGGCTATCTCTCCCATAGCACATATGTGCACAGCCATTTTGTCACTGTACTGGAATTCCACCAAAGGTCCTCTGTCTGAGACATGCACGGGATGCTTTGGCATCTCCCAAGTAAAGTGGGCCTCTGACCTGTCTTATGGCTGGTACAGTGACATACTACAGCCAGAGCTAAGACAGCTGCTGAACAGTACACTACTTTGAAGGAGGGGGTTCCCCTTACCAGCCCCCTGACCCTGGCCTCCTGACTTCCTTGCCTGGGAGCTGTGTCATGCTAGCCTCATCCTCACATAGCCTCTTTTTGCATCTGACCCCTTTGTCTCTCATGAGGACGCTTGCTGTGAAAGTAGGGCCCACCTAGAAATCATGCTGAGGTGCTTTCCTCATTGCAGTGTTAGAGACCCTCTGTTCACAGAAGGTCCCACCCACAGACCTGAACACGTCACTCCTGAGTAGCCCATAGCTACTCAGAGCCACCCCTGTCAGCCACCAGCTTGTCTGAGCACACCCATCTTGATTCTGCTAAGAGCCGAACTGGCCATTTGTTCTCATGGCTTTCTGCAGATTCGAGACCCGAAGACCCTGCTTCCCATGCCAGGGGTGATGGTCGGTGACATGGGCAAGAAACTGGGACAGAATGGCCTGGACAATGGGTGAGTGTCACTGGCTTCACTAGACACCTGCCACGTCCCCAGGCCCTGAGATTGTTCCTGAGGGACAGGCTGGGCCTGCCCTGCTGTCAGCACAGTACTCGCCATGAATGCAGGCTCTCGGGGGTCTGGCTCAGATGGGGTAGGCACCAACATGTCACTTTTGCAAGCAGCAGCTATGTCCCGTGTGGCCTCAGCTCCCAGAGGTCCAGCCTGCCCTGGCATTCCAGGGGCCAGCTTCCCAGAGTGTGGCCCTCCTAACGCTCAGATCAGGCTGGGTGTGCTAGGCTATGTAGGGCCTGCCTTCCCCTGTAAGTTCTCCTGGTACTTGGCCTTAAATATCCACTACTTAACCTGTCATGGATATCTACTGTGTCAGTAATTGGCTAAGTGCTGGATGGATAGTGCTGAATGAGAGACACTTTTGGCTCTTGCCATAGTGCAGATGGGAAATGGGGTTGGTCTGTTGTGGTGTATGCACTGAGTGCTTAGAGGGAGTGGAGACCCTGGATCAAGGTGAAGGAAAGAAGGACTTTAGAGAATTCTCCATAACCAGACTGAGGCCCGTGGTCAGAAGGTGTCCATACGTTTCCAGTGGAAGGACATTGTGAGGCTATCCCGCCCCAGGACTCTCAGATGGTTCCAGGTGGAGGGACATTGTGAGGCCATCCCCCCCCCCAGGACTCTCAGATGGTTCCAGGTGGAGGGACATTGTGAGGCCACCCCCCCCCAGGAGTCTCAGATGGTTCCAGGTGGAGGGACATTGTGAGGCCACTCCCCCCCCAGGAGTCTCAGGAGTATTGCTGAGCATGTTTCTCTGAACCCCACATGGGGGCTGAGCTCTGGTTCTGACAGGGAGGGCTCACTGTGTCATTTTCAGCACTTCTTGGCCGGCTTCCATTCCTGTGCCTCAAGAGGTCCCACTGAGCAACCTGATCTTCCTGTCTTCACATGGGTGAACATACTCCGCACAGACTCCACCCAGGTCCAATAAGTCTGGCCCTGTTGCACTTAGGCCCTTCTCTGCCTATGTGATAACTTATGACTATGGAAAAGGCCGAAACCTATGCTGGGTCAGGAATGTTTGCCAACCTTCTTCTCTGTGTGTGTTTGGGTTCATATGGTGTAGCTAGTAACCTCTAGCAACTACCATGGCTGGTCGTAGACTAGCCCCCTCCAGAGAGAGAACACCGACCTGGGCTAGGAGCTTCTGAAGGCCATCCTGGAGACACTCTTTTGTCTGCCCCTCTCCAGAGGGCTGGGGCAGGGCAGAGGAGATCCTCAGGCCTCTGCTCAAAAGTCTTGGTACTGTCACACTTTCTCTTGTGGGCTCTGTGTGTGCAACCTGACAGGTTTCAGACTGGTGGTGAGTTATCACATTCCACGAGTGGAATCAGGACCGCTGTTGGCTGCTCATCCTACTGTACAGATTAGAGCCTTTAAAGTAACTTCAGAGCATCTCAGAGACCTTGCACCTGGCCTCCTTGCAGGACCTCCTGTTCCAGAGCCAGATGGTCGCTTCCTGGGAAGTGTTCACAGGCACCAAGCCAGATGTTTATAGTAGACCCAGCACTTCAGTGTGGCAAAGGCTCGTCTGAGACTCAGACACAGTACCTGGGGGTCAGCATGAGCGCGTTCTGATGACAGCCTGACAAGCAGTTCCAGCAGAGCAGAGGCTCCAGCCCAGTGGCCTGTGGTGACCTCCCTTGGTGCCTGGCAACAGGAGGAGGCCGCTGGGTCCTTTGAAGAGACAGTACTGAGCTGCCCTTTTAGCTTTTTGTCTGCCATGACCACAGACTACCAGCAGAGGCCACCAGAGCCCCAGAGCTGAGCGGCTTCTCTACTGGGGCTCTGCTTCAACTCAGAGCAGTAGAGTAAGCTAAGGGGTTTTGTTGTTGTTGTTGTTTGGGTGTTTTTTTGTTTTTTTGTTTTTTTGTTTGTTTTTGGTCTTTTTGAGACAGGGTCTCCCTTTAGTCCCAGCTGGCTTGGAGCTCTCTATGTAGACCAGGCTGTTCTTGAACTCACAGAGATCCACCTGCCTCTGCCTCCGGAGTGCTGGGATTAAAGGTGTGTGCCACCACACCTGACAAAAGCTAGTGATTTTAAACTGATTTCAAAACCATTCATTGTGAAAAAAGTGGTGACAGTTTCTAAGTTAACTTTTGTCCTTTCGTGAGACTCCTCAAATGTAATGACTGGAGGCAGAGTACCTGCCTGCCTTGGTTTCGGCCACACAGTCTGATAACATCTTTCTGAGGGACACTTTTACCCAAACCCTCAATGGGGCAACAGGTACTTTTCAAGATGAGGCCAGGCCTTTGGGCCTTTGAGTCCTCTTTGAAGTGGCTGAGAGGAAACTGCAGGATGAGGGTCTACTCCAGGTAGGCTGGGCTGGGGGTCCTCTAGTGGAAGGAAATTACTAGAACTTGCAGCAGGAGACCCAGGGCAGAGGTGTGCCGAGCACATGCCCCTGCCATACTTATAATATGCCCTGCCACACATGGACCTTCCCAGCCCCCCATGCCACATTTCACACATGCCACATGCCACACATGCCCATGACACTGTCCTGTGTCATTTACACATATACCCATACACATGCACTTTATCACCCCCCACAACATGCCCCATGTCATAGGTCATAGATCATTTACATACCCCCATGCGCACACACCTTTCTGAGCTGACCCCAGATTCCATCCTCCTCACACAGCATGCCCCATGTCATAGGTTGAATGTCATTTACACACACCTTCACACATATGCACCCCCAGCCCCCTCACCCCCCCACATGCTCCGTGTCCCTGTCATGTGTCACACATATCCCCTATACACACCTCCCTGAGTGTCCCCATGCCTGTATCACATCGCATGGCACACATGTATACACACACCCTGTGCCATATGCTCCCTGTGTCACACTCCCTATGTCACACTGTCACAGTCTGTTGTGCACACATCCCCTGTCCTCTGGAGACCCTAATCCTGGTGTGCCTTGGCTCACCAGTTGGCCCCATCTGATAGTTTCTGGGGTATGGAAGTGATCTAAAGAGAATTGCTGGGATTTTGCTTTCAGTTAAACTAGGCACTGTGGTGACTTCACAGATACAAATGTGTTCAGATTCACTCTGTCTTTATGGCAAGAAAGGGTGAAGATTTTCCACTCCTTAAAAATCGTGCTTTCCGTTAACAGAGTTGAAAAGTAGACATTGGCTTTTAAACAAATAGCTGGAGCACCTTGGGCTTGGCATGGAGGCTAGGTTTCTTAGAAGTGGCTCACCATGTGTGTGGCAGCAGGCTGGGTGCAGGCCAGACAGACATTCTAATGGGCTGGGTACGCTGTGTTAGGGGCTTTTCTTGTCCCTGTCATGCTGGGTACTGGGAGGGTCTGTAGTGTCTTCCTGAAACATGATCTTTGGCTTTGGATGGGTCCTTCACCCACCCTACTGCCTCTGCTCTATGCCACCAAGGATCTGTTAGGACTTGTAATAAAAATGTCTGAAGTCTGAGAATCTGCTGCAAGAAGCTGGTTCATGAAGGAATGGGGATGGCCTCCTAGTGGTTACTCTGAGCAGAACCATCCATTGGTACTGGAGAGGGTCTGCCTTGTAACCCCTGCAGAATGGTATGGCAGACTTCTTAGAAGAGGCCACTCCCTGCACTATGAGGGATACTCAGGGGTCCTCAGGGAAGAGGCAGGGAGGGCCACAGGTCAGAGCGTGGTGAGGTAGAAGTGTCAGGAATGTGTGGGGTCTCATGTGGGGTGGAATGTTTTTGTGGGGCCTCTACTCCTGCCTGCTGTTTGATGGAGGCAGCTCAGAATGGGGTAAGGCTGCCCCAAATAGGGACTCAAGAGGTCAGATGAGGCCGAGGAGCAGCAAGCCAGCCCCTCCCCAGTACAGGTGGCTGCTAGTGACTGAGGAGGTCCTTTCTGGGGTTTTGAAAATGTGTCACAATGTGTGTGGCATCTTAGTTATCAGATATGTTGTTACAGGAACCATTGATATTTACGACTGTTTGACTTTGCATAGTTTATATAATACTAATAGCTTTGCATAAGCTTCTCTTAAACACGTTTGGCATCTTTTTGAGACAGGGTTTCTCCGTAGCTCCAGCTGACCTGGGACTCACTATGTAGACCAGGCTCATCTCAATCTCACAGAGACCACCTGCTTCTGCCTCCCGAGTGCTGGGATTAAAGGCCTCTGCCACCATGCCTGAGCATAAACTTCTTTCAAACTATTGTAGAACATCTTTGCTAGTACCTGGTAGTCCAAAATAGATGCCTATCAGATCCTTTTCTCAGTGGTGTGCCTTGGCTGAGCATTCCTATTGGGGAGCACTGGACCAGACCTTGGGGTCTTTGTTTTGCTTGAGCATTTGAAAACCTCCATCACTGCACTAGGGGTTCTACAGTCTGAAAATCAGAGCTGCCTATGTTTAGGGCCAGCTCTCAGCCTTCTGTCAGTGGTATGTGTGCTTTGTTGTGTGTAGGTGGCTGGTAGTCAGGTGGAAGGTGTACAGGCGATGGGTATGGAGCTTCCTTCGCTAGTGGCTACAGGAGTGCTTTTGTCCTGGGGGCTGAGGGACTGGGCCTTGATGGTCTATACACAGCCCTGTCATGCATGCTCCACAGGGCTTTGCCACCTTCATATGTGCTTGGAGACAGGAGGAAAGGCTAGAAACCATGTGACAGGATATTGGGCAGTCTTTCATAATGGAAGCCCACCTTTCTTCCGCACAGATTTGCCATGTTCCACAAGGTTAGAATTCCTCGCCAGAACCTCCTGAACCGGACCGGAGACGTCACCCCAGAGGGCACTTACATCACCCCCTTTAAGGTACAGATGACGTAGGAGTTTGTGGACAAGGCTCCCTGGGCATCTGTCCCCACAGTGCTGGGACAGAGACTTCACCCCTTTAGAAGTGGCTGGTCCTGGGTACTTCAACTGTCTTGGTTGGGTTCCAGTGCCTTCTGCAGAGAAGGGACTCAGCCATGGTGCTGGTAGGCAGGGATGACACAGATCTGCCAGCAGTTGCTGGCTGTCATTAAGTGTCCATGTCTGTCTGGTTAGAGGGGTACTCTCCCAGAGCATCTAGGGGGAGGGTCTCCTGGAGAGCTGTGCACAGGGGTGGCCAGCAGGGCTGTCTGCTGTCCATTGAAAGTTGCAGAGACGCTGTATTGCCCTGGGTGGAGATGGAGCATGGGGTGGCCCATGGCCCTACCTTGGCCCTGGGGAGTGGGGGGGTTCATGGCTAGATAGCTGACCTTGAGAACAGAGCCTCCAGGCCTTCCAGAAGGATGCGCCCCAGACAACTCTCCTTCCCCCTCGGGGGAGGGAGGCAAGAACGGGTGCAGCAAAGTTACTCATGAGAAATGAACACCATAGGGCAAGAAGTCATCTAAGATGCAGAGCACTCTAAAAACACCCAATTAAAATGACCATCAAATGGGAGAATTGGAAGGAAGAAAGCAGCGGATGAGTCACCGCAACAGGAGGATGCCCTGCATTGAGGGTTAGGGAAATGACACACAGAAGTTCCAGAGCTGGAGAAAGGGAGGTCCTGTTTAACAGGACCCTCGTCATTCCAAAGAAGACAAGCTGATTGCTGACAGGGAGAAACAGGAGTTTCAGAGAGGACTTTCAGAAATTATCTATTCTTTTGCCGGGGTGGAGTGATCACTGTAGCTTTGATTTCTCAGGTACCGTGCTGCAATTGAAAATACATTTGGGGGCTGGAGAGATGACTCAGCGGTTAAGAGCACCGACTGCTCTTGCAGAGGACCTGGGTTCAATTCCCAGTACCCATATGATGGCTAAGAACCGTCTTTAACTCCAGTTCTGGGGAATCCAATGCCCTCTTCTGACCTCCGAGGCATTGCATAACATGGGTGCACCGACCTACATGCAGACAGCACACTCATACACATGAAAAATAATAAATTAAAAAAAAGAAAAAAAATACATTTGAACATTTTCGTTCTTTTTTTTCTTTTTTTTTTTCTTTTTTTTTTTTTTTACTNTTCGTTCTTTTTTTTCTTTTTTTTTTTTTTTTTGTTATTTTTGAGACAGGGTCTCCCTTTAGTCCCAGCTGGCCCAGAATTCACTCTGTGGATCAGGCTGGCCTTGAACTCACAGAGGTTCACCCACCTCTGCCTCTCGAGTGCTAGGATTAAAGGCATGCACCACCATGCCTAGCTGAACATTTTCAACCCCCAAAAACCATCCTTTCTACTTGATAGTGTGACAGGCATTCCCTGCAGGCAGCAGTTGGAAAAGTGCCACACACACACACACACCACAGTTTTGGAAACGACCTAGATAATGAACCCCAGAGCATCAGCAGGAGATAGGGAGTAGGGATATCAGGTTGTTCCTGTCCTTTATTTCCATCAAAGGACCTGAGCATAGACTGCCAAATGCATTGAAAGGTAGGATGGATGTGAAGCCTGAAGTACCAGACCACTCACCTCTGAACACGGGATGGGATACGCACTGAGCCCCACAGAATGCTGAGCCCTTGGAGGCTCAACAGCCAGAGTAAATGAAAGACGTTGCACCAGTAGGTGCTGAACGGAAGTAAAGCTCCAAGCCGGGCCACTCTGTCTTCAGTGGACCAGGCTACTTCTGATTCTTACTCAGGAAAAGGCAGGACCCCGTAGCTGTAGGTGGACAATTCATAGGTCCCCAAAGAAGAGGTATCTGGACAGAGCTTAGTCACAGTCTGCTTCTGCTCAGAGCCCCCTCCCCTCAGGCTGTCCTCTCCTCTACCCACAATGAATGGCTCAGTGCTATACCCATCCGAAGATCGGCTGTGCTCACAGTCTGGTCAATACCCATCCACAGATTGGCTGCGTTCACAGTCTAGTCTATACCCATCCGAAGATCGGCTGTGCTCACAATCTGGTCTATACCTATCCGAAGATCGGCTGTGCTCACAATCTGGTCTATACCTATCCGAAGATCGGCTGTGCTCACAGTCTGGTCTATACCAATCCGCAGATCGACTATGCTCACAGTCTGGTCTATACCCATCCGAAGATCGGCTGTGCTCACAGTCTGGTCTATACCCACCTGTAGATCAGCTATGCGCTCACAGTCTGGTCTAGAGGTCTAGGCACTGGGGCATCCTGGGCATGGGTTAGCACTGTGAATAAGGAGTGTGTGTTCATCTTTGCACTGCTCTCTGAGGGAACCTCAGCTTCCAGCTGATAGTTGACACCCTCCTTTCTTTCCCAGGATGCCCGGCAGCGCTTTGGAGCATCCCTGGGGGGCCTGTCTTCAGGGCGCATCTTCATCATTGGCATGTCTGTGGTTAACCTGAAGCTGGCTGTGTCCATAGCACTCCGATTCTCGGCCACACGGTGTCAGTTTGGACCCACAGATGAGGAGGAGGTCCCTGTCCTTGAATATCCACTGCAGGTACTGCTGTCACTTCCTTCTTTCTGTCCTTGGCCTCTGGGAGTTGGCAAGAGCTCTCTAGATAGTGAATGAGTCAGTGGGCAAGAGTGTACCTGCCAGGCATTAAGACCTCTTAGTTAAGAAGGTACATGCATGATCAGAATGAGGCACATGGGAGGAGGCAGCCAAGGGCTCTGGTCGCAGGTGGAGGCGCTGCATGTGCCGGTGCAGTCAAAACTGCTTTGGCAGGTTCCAGATCCAGGCCACACTCTTTGACCCGTCTGTAAGGCATGATTCCAAGGAGATCATTTCTGGAATTATCAAGTGAGTGCAGCCCTCCACTATGGTGGTGTTTAAAGCAGTTGAGAGATGTACATCCCTGTAGGTGAGCAACCAGGCAGCAACTGGAAAGCACAGAGGCTGTGTGTTGAAAGGGGGTGCATTGTCATCCCCCCCCCCCCACTATGGTGCTCTCAGTAGGAGTCTTGCTGTGTGTCTGTTCAGGTGCCCTTACACCAAGAAGGGCAGTTATGACCCTACTTTTGTGAGGCTGAGGGTCAGATCAGTCACCAAATCTGGCTTAGGTCTTGGCTCAAGTGCTGCATAAACAGGTGTTTGAGGGACAGTCAGAGGAAATGGGGTGGACTTGTCTTTTCTCTTAACTTTCTTCTGTGACAATAAGCCTGCTCTACACTGGAAGAGAATGCAGAGAAATGGTGTCCACTGTGCCTGGGTGGCCCGTGCACCCCTCCCACACCATCATTGCTCCCCATGGCCATAGCATATTGGCTGCTTGGGATGCTAAGGGTACCTCATGGCTAGGGAGCTCTATCCCAGGACCTCCTGGTGCTGCTGCTTCCTGGGAGCCACGTAGGGCTTGGATGGTTGGCACTTGGGAGCGAGTGTCTGGCAAGCTGCCCTCATGGGACAGCATGGTGGCGACTCACTGGGTTCCTGCCAGGCTTCACATTGTCCTCCCCCCAACCATCCATCCATCTGTCCTCCTGTCCATCTAGCAGTTGATGTGCTTTGTCTTATGTGGAGTGCTTGTATGCACAGGTAAGCTCTTCATGAGCCACAGTTACCCCTACCCCAGGGTGACTGCTCTCCCTTCATAGACTCAGGGTGTGCGGGGTGTGACCAGTGGACTGAGCTAGTACCAGCAGTGGGTTCCCTTCATTCTCAGGTTCTCAGGCAGGCTGAGGGCAGGTTCCTGTGGTCACTGGGGTTCGGTGCTCAATGGGCCAGCCCTTCTGAGGACCCATATATCTTGTTTCCTCAGCAATGGCGCTTACTTCCATACCTGGCAGCTGCCTATGCCTTGGACCACTTCTTCAAGTCACTTTTCCTGGACCTGGTGGGGCTACAGCAGGGCCTGCTGCAGGGCGACCACAGCATCAGGCAGGTGAGGGGCATCAGCTCTGCCAGTGCCAGCACTGAGCAGGCCAGTTTCAGTTGTGTCCATGCACCAGCCGTTGGGCTTATAGGGCCGAGTCCGCGCATTCCTTCAGCCACTCCACCTGCTCAGGGCTTGGCTTGCCCAGTGGCTCGCAGCTTGGGCAGAGTCCATTGCCCCGTTTCTCAAGGATGTGCTGACAGAGCCCAACTCCCATCTGTGAGTCCAGCTGTGGTTCTCTTTTGAAAACATGATAGTTTTACACAATCCGCATTACCAGCTCCTCAGAGGATTTCAGGGCTCTTGTCCTTTATTAACAACTGTACCAGGGTCCGATTCCAGCTCAGTGAGTTGACAGCCCAGGATCTGTGCCAGAAGTAAACATGCAGATCTACTGGGTCAGCTGCTGTGCACAGGGAAGTCTGTTGCTAGTGCTTTTGTAGACATGTTATGAGTCGGTGGTTGGCCCCTCCTGTGCTGCCACAGTTGGATATGAATTGAAAGAATGACAATGCCTGGAAGTGAATTGGAAGTGCTGCATTGTGCACAGCACCCTGAAAGGCCCGTCAGATGAGCAGCTTTGAGATGCTCAGCACAGACCAAGAGTGAGCGGCGGGTCGTACACACATGCTGGCAGGGTCCCTGCAGAGGAGCAGGCCAGCTGAGCGCTCACCGTGTTTTCCTGGCAAGTCTGTAACTTCCATTTGCCAAAATTGTTCTCCCAGTTTCCTGAAAGTCAGGTTTAACCCAGCTAGACATAGTAAGAGCTGAAGATCTCTCCTTGTTTGAGCTGAAACTGCTAATAAAATGCATCATTTTATGTAGTTGGTGTTGTGTTCTATCGAGTAGAAAGAAAAGGATGCTACCAAACAGATGTGAACCATGGGCAGAGAGGCCTAGTGAGCACCCATGCCGCCCAGCCAGCCCCCCACACCCCACCCCCGCACCTGTGTGACTCATGTTTCTGGCTCTCCCTCTCCTCAGAGGGCTGCACCGGCTGCAGTACTGTGCCGAGCCCTATCCCTTGCTTTGAGGTCATTGCCAGAAATCGTCTCAGCCTCCAGCAGTGATGTTCAGCATGTGCTGTGACCTTGGTAAAGCCAAGCCTCGTGGGTGTTCTCCAGCAGTCTGCCTGCCATAAGCATTCTGCCATCAAGATGCACTTGCCGTACAGTGCTCATTTGTTTCCGCACTGTGAAGCAGTACGATAGGGCATAGTATCTCTGTTCTTGGATGGATTCCACCCCCCTTTCCATTCAAGTTGGGTGTAACTGTCATGTGGGAGACAGTTTGACACTAGTGCTGAAGCTGGGGCCTGACTTTCGTTATCAGAGTCTCTCTCTTCGCTTCTTCTCACTGGGTTCTCTTCCACAGGCAGAGCTTGGACGTGAGATCCACGCATTGGCATCTGCTGGCAAGCCTCTGGCCTCCTGGACGGCCCAGCAGGGAATCCAGGAGTGTCGTGAGGCATGCGGGGGACATGGATATCTGGCTAGTAGGTTTGCAAAGTGTGTGTTTGTTTCCTGTCCTCAGCCCTCCCATAGGATGCTAGGCCAGGGTTCGTTGGTATGCAGTCTGTTTTTGTAAATAAAGTTTTATTGGAACACAGCTGCAGTCACACCTTCACAGCTTTCTCTGGCTGTTTCCACACTGCATTGGCAAGCACTGAGTCATCACAACAGACAATGTGGCTTCAAAAGCCTGGATTATTTATTTACCCTACTGCCTGTTACAGGACAAGTTTGCCAGTCCCTACTGGACAGACCCCAATACTTTCTCATGTCTGAAGATGCTTCCTGGTCAAAATTCAGGATAATGAAGAGGAAGTGTGAAGTGTGTGAGACCAGCATGCTGCAGAGCAGAAAGCAGATTAGTTGTTCATTTCAGTTGTGACATTTAGTTGATGACTTGGTAGAAACCAACACCAGTTTTATTGTAATTCTGAAGCTTAGACTAAGAAGAGTTGTACTGACTTTGAGTATTATGACTATAAGTCAACAAGCAGCTGCCCCAGCCAGAGCCCGGTGGTAATGGGGTAGGTACTGTCACTGTGCCTCCCTCAGCTTCCATGTTGGAAGGTAGGGTTCATACACACAGTACTAGGCTCTCAGAAGGAGCACATTAGTTCAGATAAATCATTAGCAGCAGAGGCTCTAGCCTGCGGTGAGCCTGGTCACTCTTGTCTACTCTCAGGTTAGAATCCTTACCCTGACTTCCTCCTCTACCACCAGCCTGAAGAACTTCCGCCGTGCTGTTCTTTTGTTATCTTTGCTCAGTACAAAGTGGCCACATGCTTCTGCAGACAGCAGCAGAGCAGCCAGCCCTCAGCAGCCCACATAGGTGACTTAGTGCCTGTGGAGCTGTGATGTACCTGTGACAGTCTATACACTGATGCTCTGAGTCACCTGTCCCAGCTTCCCAGCATGCTGTGGCCATGCCTGAGTTACTTGTACACATTTGTCCTCTTTGCAATGTTCTTAGTAGTTTTTATTTGTTGTATAGCTTGTAGAAACACTAAATAGTTCAGCTTTGTTCTGGTTTTAAGTTGAAAAAAGTATTACATCTTGAAGGACTGCAGAGGCAAACGCCTGGATCACAGTTCGTGACTGACAAGCACTGACTTGATTGGATAGGAAACCAGTCAACAAGGATATAAAGGTTGAAATTCCCACCAGCTCATTAGTGTGCTAGCTCTGACATGGGAGGGCTGGCTTGGGTCATCCTCTCCCTCCCGAGGGAGGCTTCTCCATCTGCTGCCTCACAGAGAATATTCATTCTTTATCAGAGAGGAAGAGCCAAGAGGCTGCTTGTGGACAGCACCCCTGGAAATGTGCACATGGCCCCAGGCTGTTCACAGTGCAGGAGAGTGCTCTCATGGAAATTAGTTTTAAAAAGGCTTCATTTAGTTGTAGAAGAAAAAGTCACCCTGGAGTCAGTACCCCCAGGAATGTCCTGTCTCTAGGCGATCCCCACACCCTCAGTGGCTCTCCAGGTGACCCTGCAGGTGATACCAATAGGCAGGAAAGTTACAGTCTTGTCTCCTCACTGCCACCAGCCCTGTGCTGAGGGCCCCGTGTGTGCCATCCCTTCCAGTCCCTTCAGCGGATGGTAGATAGGCACAGCATGCAAGGGTTGGCTGAGGGGGGTGCAGCTTCTCCCTTTGGCTGGGCGGGGCCATGGCTGGACCTCTGGAGCATTTTGAATAACACAGTGGCTTTCTTGCAGTGAATCGCCTGGGTGAACTCAGAAATGACAATGATCCTAACTGCACGTATGAAGGTGACAACAACGTGCTGCTGCAGCAGACTAGCAACTACCTGCTCAGCCTCCTGGAGTGCGGGTCCCAAGGTAGGCACTACTGCTGCTGCCATGGGAGGCTCGGCTCGCCCTCTTTTCTCCATAGGTTTCCTGCCTATGTTCAGATATGTGCTCTAGACAGGCTTGGTGGCAGCTGTCTTCTTAGCACTCAGGAGGTCCAGGCAGGAGACCTCAAGTTAGAGCTGGTTTGGACCACAGAGCAAGATCCTGCCTCAAAAATAAAAGCAAAAGCCAAGACGGGCCATCTGCAGAATGAGTAGAGGGAACTAGTAGGTGACAGAGCAACTTACCAGGTACAGGCCAGGCAGGCGGGGACAGTGCGTTCGAGACTGGGTGGCTGGACAGGCAGGCTCTTTGGGTTGGGCTCCATCTTTCTCCAAAGTCACAGGAGTATATGCTCTAGATGGAGTTCGCTTCACAAGCCCCCTGAAGACAGTGGACTTCCTGGAGGCCTATCCTGGAGTCCTGAGCCAGAGGTTCATGGGATCCAGTGCAGCTGACTGGTTGGACTCAACAGGTATGGCCACTCTCCCCTCCATGGCCCTCCTCCCTGTCACTGCCTAGGAAATGTGCCTGGCTGCAGAGAGGGGCTGTGAGAGGGGCCGTAAGAGGGGCCACGAGGGGGGCCGCGAGGGGGGCCGGGAGGGTGGGCCGTGAGGGGGGCCATGAGAGGGGCTGTGAGAGGGGCTGTGGAGCTTATGCTGGGTGATGGCTCATGGAGGCAGGTGGGGATTCTATCCTGTGGTATTTCTTTGGTTTTGTTGCCATGATGTAAATCTTGGAAATGCCTCTTTGGAGTCCACCTTTCCTTGCTGTTCTGACAGTGAATCCTTTTAGAATTCTGGGGAGCAGGAAGCAGGAGGCATCATACCAGCTGAGGGCCTGGACATGGCGGCTGTGCCATGGTAGCTGTGGCCATGGACATGGCGGCTGTTGCTGTGGTAGCTGTGGCCATGACTTCTGGAAGTTGGGGTTTTTACTGGGCATGCTGAGGTGACTCAATAAGGCTCAAGGACAGCCATCATGCAGCATGCTTCCTACTGCCCCAGGGCTGCCTGGGTGCTAAGAACATCAGATACTTCCTGCCTCATGGCACTAAGGCAAAGTGTGGCAGGGCCAGGCTCGCTTCCTGCCCCTTCCTAATTCTGGAGGATCCTTGGTTCATGGCAGTGACACTCTAGGCTGTCTCTGTGTTCTTGTTTCTCTTCAATTGTTGTGACAAAACACTCTGACTGACACCAACTTGGGGAGGAAAGGGTTTATTCAGCTTACATCTCCTGGGTCACAGTTCATCACTCAGGGAGCCCAAGGCAGGAACTCAGGGCAGGAACCTGAAGGCAGGAGCTGAAGCACAGGCCACGGAGGAATGCTGTTTACTGGCTTGCTCTCCTGGCTCATACCCAGCCTGCCTTCTTTTTTTTTGGACTTTTCGAGACAGGGTCTCCCTGTTGCCCCAGCTGTCCTGGAACTCACTTTGTAGACCAGGCTGGCCTTGAACTCACAAAGATCTGCCTGCCTCTGCCTCCCAAGTGATAGGATTAAAGGCGTGCGCCACCACACTCAGCCAGATCCAGCCTGGCTTCTTATACAGTACACAACAACCTGCCCAGGGTGGCACCACTCATTGTGGGCTAGGCCCTTCCACACTGCTCGACAATTAAGACAATACTCCACAGATGTAGCCACAGGCCAATCCAATGGAGCCAATTCCCCAGTTGAGGCTCCCTCAACCCAGGTGTGTCAAGTTGACACTAAAGCTATCCAGCACGCTCTGTCGTCCAAGGCTACTCTCCTCTTTGTCCCTTGTAAGGACTCCTGGCATTGTGGTTGGAATCTGCCTGAATCCAGGCTGACACATCTTTGCTATACACAACCTCATTGCACCTGGAAAGCCACTTTTAATAAAGCCAGCCACAGGCTCCAGACTTAGAAACTGGCAGATGTTTGGGGTCAACCTGTCTGTACCACACCTGGTAGGACCCCAGGAGGGATGCATCATCCCAGGCCCCTCTCCTGCTTCCCCCAATCCTTGGAACTCTGTGCTTGAAGCCATAGCAGCCTGCCTTTCTGCCACAGCTCTCCCTCCTGGTTGCTGTGTGACCATAGGCAAGCTGCTGGGCATCTCTGGGCTTGAGGTTTGTCTTTTAGTGGGTTTTTCAGTTGAGCCATGAGGGTTAATCAGTATCACAGCAGGGAAACAGCCAGCCGTTCTGAACATCTTTTTTTCTGGGACACAGGAGGAAACACACTCAGTGACAATGTGGCCAGACCACTACTTCCTTCCCAGGAGCTCTGAGGCACAGGCAACTCCCTAGCAGAGGGCTCCTTGGTCCTTTCTCCCTGAAACCTATGGGGGTCTTGGACCAGGTGCTTGGGCCCTTTTCCCCTGGGTGTTAGGTGGAGAGTGTGTGCACCCTGCCATGTAGCTGGTCCCAAACTGTTCCTGTACAAGGCTCTCTGCCTTGGCTTACCTTGCGCCCTATCCTCAGTATGGAGGGGACTGCTGTGGGAGGTCAGCTCAGTGGTGGTGAGGATGATCCACCCCCTCCCAGCTGCCTGGCTGGCTGATACCCTGCCCTTGTTCCCCCCGTCTGTAACTTCTCCTACCATGAGGGCCTTGTGGGAAGAATGTGCCAGGCTGTGGCACATTTGCTCTTGGCAGAGCAAATGCCAGCCTATGTCTGTCTTCCTAGTCAGCAAGGCTTCCTCTTGTCCCCTGGTCGTCCTCTCAGAGGAGGTCCTGATGGCCCTGGAGCCCTTGGTGCTCCTGAGAACAGCTGCCTGCGTCACATAGCGCACCTATGGGAGCACAGCAGGAAGGTGCCGTTCATTGTGATGAGGTGCTGGCCCCAAGTAGCTCTGACCTGCATTGGGTCAGGTGCTATGACAGTGTGGAAACACTGTCACCCATGCCTGCCCTTGCCAGTCCTACCCGGCAGCAGGCCTTGGTTAGCTATCCTCAGTGACTGTGGTTCCCCGTCTGCAAAGCTAACCTGCCTTCCACCTTCGTGATCACCCAGCCTGCCTAGGGCTATATGTACAGTGAGATTCAGGTGCTCACAGGTGTCTCCTGTGTCCCCTCTGAAGCCCCCCTGGTGGCGTACCGCTGGCTTGTTTGCTACCTGCTCCAAGAGAGTCATCAGAGATTCTGTCAAGAGAAAAGATCCAGAGGCAGTGACTTTGAAGCGAGGAACAACAGTCAGGTATGTTTGTTTTACAACTGGGTTCCATTCTGTTTGGTCTTGCTGTGTCTGTTGTTCCTAGAAGTCAGAGCCTGGGCAGCTGCAGGCCCCAGCCTTACCTTCTTGTGACCTTGAGATCTTGACTGCTTGAGCTCTTGGCAGCCTGGTTTGCTCATCTGGTGCCTTCCTGGCTGTGAGGCATTGGAGGGTGTTGTAGTTAATGATGTCAAGGGGTGTCTGCCCTGAACTAGAGTTGTAACTGCTGGAGTGGGAGTGTGGGGAGTGTGGCTCAGACTCACCATGGGGACTCCTGACAGGGCAGGGACGTCCAGCCCACCACTCACCCCCCCCCACTCCTCTACTTAGACCCACCATGGGGACTCCTGACAGGGCAGGGACATCCAGCCCACTACTCACCCCCCCCACTCCTCTACTCAGACCCACTGTGGGGACTCCTGACAGGGCAGGGACATCCAGCCCACTACTCACCCCCCACTCCTGTACTCAGACCCACCGTGGGGACTCCTGACAGGGCAGGGACATCCAGCCCACTCACTCCGCCCCCCACTCCTCTACTCAGACCCACGGTGGGGAATCCTGACAGGGCAGGGACATCCAGTCCACCACTCACCCCCCACTCCTCTACTTAGCAATTCTCAGGTGTCATCCTCAGTGGCCTTGGGGGGAATGGGCCACGGAGAACGTCTGCCTGGCTAGGAAAGGGCTGTGTTCTCATACCTGTGAGTCACTTCTTGTTTCTGGGATCTGTGGAACTCAAGCCCCTCACTGCCAGGCTGTGAGGCAGGCCTGACCCTGACTGGTCCTAGGCTGTTCTCTGGGGAGGCCCAAGAGGTGGTGACAGCGTGAAGCTCTGCCGCTGTCCTCAGCCTTGGTGCTCAGGCAGTATGAGCCTCAGTTCTGCAAAGGTGCCAACACCCTGCTGCTGCCAGAGCCTGGGACCTGTGCTTACCTGAGCGGGGAAAAGACAGAAGAAAGCTGAATGGGCTCCTGAGCTGAACAAGGTGAAGTCACGTGTGCAGCCAGCAACCAGAGGACTGAGCAGCACTACGGGCAGGCACGGTTAGGTCAGGGCCAGGACAGCCAGGACTCGGAGGCTTACGATGATGTTCTAGAACAAGCCACTTTGTGCATCCTGGACCAAAGCACAGGAGGTAATGATGTGGCCATTAGCTGTGGCCACCTGGCTCTGCTGGCTAGGTGCTAATTCTAAAGTGGAAGTAGTGATTGCAGGTTCCCCCTCCCTCCCGCCAAGGAGCAGAGGTCCACAGACTGTTCCCAGCCAAAACTAGATCTAAATCACCAGAAGAGTCCCATGCAGAGTACCTGCCTAATGATCTTACAAGCCTCGTGGCATGACACAGCCTGACAGTGCCTTTATAAGTGGCTTTCCTGTAGAGAGGGACTGCAAACCGTCACAGTGGCTCAGTCATCCAGTGACTGAAGAGGGAAGGAGGCCTTGGGTGTAGGTCCAGCAGAGATGGTGTTCCTGGGGAGAACTGGGATGGTGACATGCACCAGATGGGGTCCAGCTCCACAGAGGGGCAGGGGCCACAGACAGGGCCAGCCATGACACAAGACCTCGGATGCAAGGAGGACCAAGAGGTGGCAGTATTTCCCATGCATGCTTGGGATCATGGGCGTTGGAGAATGTGGGCCAGGTCATTCCTGACAGTTGAGACTTCATGGGAGATGCAGGTTGGGAAGAAAACTTTGGACACATTTGTTCAGCCTCTTCCTCAAGGAAACTGCAAAAGAAAGCTCTCAGATCTGATAGAAGCCTTAGACTTTGCTCTGAAGAGCAAAAGATGCTTCTATAAAATCCAGCCATCGGCTTTGGGAGCACATGGAACTGAAACCAATGGAGACCTTCCCAGGAGGGAAAGCAGCCCAAGTGAGGATCAGTCTGGCTCAGGCAAGGCTGGGGACCTGCAGCTGAGGCTGCACTGGGCTGGGCTGGTGAGGACTATCTGTCCCTGTCTTTTGAGGGAAATTAACTGCTGTTCCTATTATTTATAATACTTTTATGGATGTTTTGTATATTTCAGACATCATTTTTCAGTTCAATTTAAACATATTCCCCTTTCCCTTCTTCCCACCCAGACATGCATTCTGCCATACATGTCCTGCATCTTTCTCTCAGTCTCTCTAGTTTTTCTCTGCAAAGGTTTATTGTCCTAGGCAGAATTCAGCCGCATCAGTCCATTCCTTGGCCCAGTCCTCATGCCGCTGTGGTTCCCTCCCAACTGTACCAATCCAAAGTGTGCCCATGTACACGTCACATATGTACCAGAATTATGTCCTCCAGGAATTAACTGTATGTTAATTCCGATATATGTCCAGGAGTTCACATTTTTCCTTTTAATTTTATATTACTCTAAAATATGAATATATACCTTCCACCCATATGCATTAATTACCATGTCTGAAAGTAAGTGGTAAGTTAATTCTAGGGCTAATTAAGAGATTCACATTATAACATCACAGTTGCTTTCAGATAGAAAGAAATATAACAATAACGTTGCTTAGCTTGCCTTTTTTTTTTAATTTTATTTATTTTTGTACGTGTATGAATGTATTGTCTGCATGCAGGTTTGTGCACCCGTGTCGTGCAATGCCGCGGAGGTCGGAAGAGGGTGTTGGATTCCCCTGGAACTGGAGTTCTCCTGGAATTGGAGTTTCGGACGGCTCTTGGCCGCCATGTGGGTGCTGGGGATCGATCCCGGGTCCTCTGTAAGAACGGTCGGCGCTCTTAACCGCTAGGCCATCTCTCCAGCCCTCAGCTTGCCTTTCAATTGGGGGATTTGGTACTAGCATCCACAAATGAGGGAAACCATTCCCCGTCTGTTTTGGGGGGACTGTGTTACTTCACTTAACATATTATCTTCTAGTTCCATCCATTTACCTGCAAAGTTCATGATGTTATCTTTCTTTACCACTGCATAGTACTCCATTGTGTAGATGTACCACATTTTCATTATCCACTCGTCACTTGAGGGGCATTTGGGTTGGTTCCAGCTCTTCGATATTGTGAAAAGAGCTGCAGTAAACATGGCTGTGCATGTATCTTTGCAGTAGGATGAGTCTTGTGGGTATATACCCAGGAGTGGTATGGCTGGGTCAGGTGGTAGGCTCATTTTGAGTCTTTTAAGGGTTCTCCACACTGCTTTCCACAGTGGTTGTATGAGTTTACATTCCCACCAACAGTGGATGAGTGTTCCCCTTTCCCCACAACCTCTCCAGAATTTGGTGTCTTTTGGGTTTTTTTTCTTTTTTCCTTCCTTCCTTCCTTCCTTCCTTCCTTCCTTCCTTCCTTCCTTCCTTCCTTCCTTTCTTTCTTTCTTTTTTAAACAACTGTGCTCTTTTTTTTTCTTTTTGTCTTTTTACTAAGATCTCAAGTTTTATACCTGAAGTACAATTTCTCAGGCCTTACTAATTATTTATTTCTGGTTATACTTTCCTTTTGGATGTTTAAAGCCATGAAGTTAGTTAGCCCAGATTAACCAAGGTTTTTGTTTTCTCAAGGTCAGTTGAAGATCTGGTCCTCAGGGGTCACTCAGGTTTTGGAGGCAGGGGAGGGAGCCCCTGGCTCCTTTTGGCTTTTCATTTACCAGTTCCACCCACTGGAGGATAAAGCTTTGTTAGACCAGGCTTTCCTTTTTGAAGCATGAGCAGACTTTCCTCTTTATAGACTGGACACTGGCTGAAGTCCCATTAGAGGATCTCCAAGACCTCCCTACACAGGAAGACTTGTGACTCACATTTGCAGGACATTTCAAGAGATGCCCCCATGCATAGTCCCCTGGGACTTAGTTGACCTCTGAGGGCAAGGAACAAAATTATCCCTTAAGACCCTCGGCCAAATTAGTATGGTTTTAAGTACAGTTGTTAAGCATCCAGAAAGGCTAAGTTACACCAGCCTGATACTTTTAAATACTGTATAATATTTTAGAAAAGTCTTGAACAAAAGCTCAAGCAGCCTTGTATAGAAATACTAAGAAGCACTCCCATAAAATAAATACAGTGGTTAGACATAATGTCATGACAAACTAGTTTTTCCCTCATTCTTTTGATCTTATATTACTCTAAAATATGTATACATACCCTCCACCCATATACCAAAAATTCCTAAGTCTGAAAATAAATGGTAGCTTAGTTCTAGAACCTGTTAAGGGATTCACAATATGAGAGCACAGTTGTTTTCAGATCATGAGGAATATAACATTAATGTTGTTCAGTTTCCCTTACAACTAAGTACTTGGCACGAGCATCCACAGATGAGGGATACCATTCATTGTTTGTTTTTCTGGAACTGTGTTACTTCATTCAGCATGATATCTTCTAGCTCCATCCATTTACCTGCAAAGTTCATGATGTCATCTTTCTTTACCATTGCATAGAACTCCATTGTGTAGATGTACCACATTTTCTCTATCCACTCGTCAGTTGAGGGGCACTTGGGTTGGTTCCAGCTCTTTGCTGTTGTGAAGAGAGCTGCAATAAACATGGGTGTGCATGTATCTCTGTGGTAAGATGAGTCTTGTGGGTATATACCCAGGAGTGGTATGACTGGGTCAGGTGGCAAGCTCATTTTGAGTCTTTTAAGGGTTCTCCACACTGCTTTCCATAGCGGCCGTACCAGTTTACATTCCCACCAGCAGTGGATGAGGTTCCCCTTTCCCCACAACCTCTCCAGCTTTTGGTATCATTTGTTTTCTTGATCCTAGCTAGTCTTATTGGAGTGAGATGATATCTTAAAGTGGTTTTAATTTTCATTTCCTTAATTATTAGCAATGTTGAGCACTTTTTAAGATGTTTCTCAGCCATCTTTACTTTCTCACTGGTGAAGTCTCTTTTCAGCTCTTTACTCCATCTTTTGAGTGAGTCATTTGTTTTCTTACTTCTTTGTTTTTTGAGTAGTTTATATATTCTGGATGTTAATGCTCTGTCAGATGCATCTGCGGTGAAGGTTTCCTCCCACTCTGTGGGTTTTCTGTTCACTTCCTTGATTGTTTCTTTTGCTGTACAGAAGCTTTTGAGTTTGATGAGTTCCCACTTGTCAGCTGTTGATCTTTGTTCATATTTTTTTTTATTTTATTTTGTTTATTTTATCCATTTTATTTTATTTATATTTTGGTCTTTTCGAAACAGGGTCTCCCTGTAGCCTCAGCTGTCCTGGAACTCACTGTGTAGACCAGGCTCGCCTTGAACTCACAAAGATCTGCCTGCCTCTGCTTCCCGCCTGCCTCTGCCTCCCAAGTGCTAGGATTAAAGGCATGCGCCACCACGCCCAGCTTGATCCTATTTTTTAAACAAGGTCTTTTTTTTTTTTTTTTTTTGTCTTTGGAGACAGGGGTTCTCCTCGGTAGCCCCAGCCGCCTGCTCTGTAGACCAGGGCTGGCCTTGAAACTCACAAAGATCTGCCTGCCTTCTGCCATCCAAGTGCTAGGATTAAAGGCGTGCTCCACCACACCCGGGCTTACAAGTTTGATTTTAACAAGGTTGTTGCACACAGCTGTCCTCTTTTTTTTTTGAATTTTGATTTTGATCATTTTAATAAACATATATCAAGCCTCACTTTATTACAACCCCATTCATGTACAAATATTATCATCGAAATTTCTTTGTTTTACCTGTTATTTTATTTTATTTTATTATTTTATCTTGATGCTTTGTGTGTTTCATACATCTATTTCCAATCAGTTCAAGGGCAATTTTCCCTTTCCCTTCCCCCCCCATCCCACCCCCCATCCCAGATCATGCATTCTGCCATAACTGTCCTGCATCTTTCTCTCATGTTTTTTTTCATGTTTTTTTTTTATGAGTACAAGCATCCCTCATGTAAAAACCAATTGCAGGCTGTTGTGCCCAAACCCCCACAGCCCCACCATCCAGAAGGGGGGGGCTTGATTGTTTAATCAAGTTGATCAAATGAGTGTCCAGACTACATTGCTGTAGTTTCACCATTCACCCCAATTGCAGCCCTTACATTCTACCATGCCCCCTCTTCCGCAGATTGTTCCCTAGGCTTAGAAAAGGGGCACAGGTGGATGAGAAGCAAAACAGTCTACTTTCTCTGGAGCTGTTGTCTTGGACTCTGGTCAATTCTGGCTGTTTCCTTTCATGGGCTGACAGTTTGTCCAGGAATAACCTTTTGATCCTACTAATGAAGCACACGCAATTAGATATATAGGTATTTAAACAGCACTAATAGTTATGGTAGGTTGCTTTGGTATAAACACATATGTTTGGATGGTATGTTAATCCATGAATTACATTTTTTTTCCTGTTAAATATGACAGGGTCTTATACTGTGGTTTATAACATCTCCTAACCTGTAGAGGATATCATCTAAATTTTCAACATCAGTGTTCATCAAATATTGAAAATAAAGGACAAAACATTATTAGACTACTCAGCCATAACACAGGAACATGTTTTAAAACTAGTCCTTGTGGACAATTGCCCAAATGACCTCTCTTCATACACTGTATTAATGAGATCTAAATTTAATATTAATAGCAATAATTAGTAAAGCTTCATCTTGGAGAGTGGGGAAACTTAATTATTTCCTCCATTTGGCATTTGGTTCCTGTGAAGAATTGTTTAAAAAGACCCAGGTCAACCAGATCAGTCCTCAGCCTTGACAATGAAAACACAGTTTAGCTAGAAGTTTGGCGGGTTGGTCCATAGCACCACCATGAGCACGCTCACAAAGGGACAAACTCAAGGAACATTGGCCAAATACACAGTAATAATAGTGACAGAGCAAGTCACATTTCCCCAAGAAACCATTCCACAACCTAAAGCTTTACCTTCTTTAAGATAAACCATATCAACTACCATGTCATTTATTAATGTTGTGTTTCTTAATCAACAGCAAGAGTCATATATATATAAATCCACCTTCTTTTGTAATCTAAACGAGTGAAATGATGCAAAACAGATTAAAGTAGAATGTATGCCAGGGGCTTGTGAATTTCATTGGACAAGAAAACAAAACAATCCAAAGCCCAGACCCAGCAACAGAGCACTGCTGTGGAAAGCTCAGGTGGCTCATGCCGGTTCCTAACAGCCTTCCCTACTGTCTCCTCCATCCCTATCCAAAAGTGTCAGACCCACAGCCACTGAGTGTCAAAAACAAAGGAAGAAGATGATGTTGAATCAAAAGTTGAATGCATCAGTTCAAAGTTTCCAAACTACATGGGTCTACCCTGTGTATTTCTCCTATTTGTTAAGTCCCTGCTGTACTCTGATTTATCCTTAATTTTCACACTGGCAAAAACTAAGAATAAAGTAAGGCACCAGAAATTGCCCTGTATACCACCTCCCCCCCCCACCCCAGTCACCTCATTACCCATCACAGGCAAGCCAGGAACTCCCAGGGAACAGTCCCTGACAGTAGACTGCTGTCCTTCCAGGTGGCCTTCATCACATCACGTCACATCATCACATCACATCACATCACATCACATCACATCACATCACATCACATCACATCCTGTTCCATAGAAATGTGTCCCGGAACCACCTCCCCTAGCTTCCCGTTTTCAGCCTTTTATTCAGGGGGAAAAATACTGCACCACACTGAAGCAGCAGACATCTTCGCTGGCTATATCCATCCGTTTACCAAATAACTGCCTAATTTTTTGGCAAACATTGTATTTCCTTGGCTAGCGGCAGGCTCCTCTGAGGGGCAATTTCACAGGTCTTTCTGCCCCAGTCTAATCTACTGACCTTTTTTTTTTTTTTAAAGAAAACTAAGATATACTTTTAAGTATGAAGTTGACTTTTTACAATTTTTATTCATTTATTATTATTATTATTGTCTTTTTGAGACAGGGTCTCCCTGTAGTCCCAGCTGTCCTGGAACTCACTCTGTAGACCAGGCTGTCCTTGAACTCACAAAGATCCACCTGCCTCTGCCTCCCAAGTGCTAGGATTAAAGGCATGCGCCACCACGCCCAGCTCATTATTTTTTATGTGTATGAGTGTACTTACTGTCTGCATGTAGGTTGGTGCACCTGTGTCATGCAATGCTATGGAAGTCAGAAGAGGGCGTTGGATTCCCCTGGAACTGGAGTTAAAAACGGTTCTTAGCTGCCATGTGGGTGCTGGGAATCTAACCCGGGTCCTCTGCAAAAGCAGTTAGTGCTCTTAACCACTGAGCCATCTCTCTAGCCCCTGAAGTTGACTTTTCTTGGCAAAATCACCACATTTATAAGTAACTTGCTGATACCTACTATACAGATGTTTGTGCAGTCTACTCTCCAGGCATTGAAACTCATTGTGTATTCACCACATAATTTTATCAGTTGTACAAAACTACAAAATCCATTCAAAATAAAATTTGTGAGCGCTAATTGATGATGCTGTGCCCGTGTCACCACTGTGCTTGCGGGAGGACGGTCATGTTTTGCCTGTCCTGCTGCAGCAGAGCTTGGTCCATGGGGAGCTTTTTCCTCACAGACATTTTTCCAGGACTGAGTCTCACAGTTTTTCTCGTTATGTCCAGTCTCAAAATAATCATAAAATTGGCCTTTGCATTCAAAGTTAAGGTCATTTTCCACAGGTTCATGGATGACGGGGTCACCATCTCTGCTGGTCTCATGACTTCCATGCCCATCATTGAATTTGGTCTTTTCCTGGACACCAAATGACTTAATGTTAGTGACAAAAATTTCATTGGCAGGTATTTGGTTATTGCTCTTGTAAATGAGTGGACTGCCTACACCAAAGTCCATGTGATGGGAGCAACCAGGCAATGGAAGAGGGCAAGAAAAAGAGGAAGAGGAGGAGAAGGGGGATGGGGAGGAGGTGGTAGTTGCATCCACTGAGGCATTTCCAACACTAGTGTTGACAGAATGGGGCAGATTCAGATAGTGGCCTTTTAGAAGCAGTGGGCATGGAACATGTTGCACTCCTCACTGGCCACCCTTGGTCATTTCCAGTAAGGACAGTCTTAAGCCATGAACCACTCTTGGGTGCTCCTGAGGGAGCAGGCGGGAGGCACCAGCTGTTCTGCAGGACCATTTCTCCATGGATCCTTTTCGTCAAGTTGTTGATGAGTACTGATCTCCAAAGGTATTCTTCCCGGTCATCAATGTACTTGAGCTTTTCCAAGGACATATAAAGGATGTAGGCTCTCTCCTCAAACATCGAGATGGTTTTATAGCTGCAGCTCCTGAGAGGAGAGGGAAGCGCCTCTTCTGTGTGCTTCCTCTTGAAGTATGCAGTCTTGGATGTGATTAGGATTTGGAATTCCCCTGTGATGCGATCCTGCCAGTGGTGGGGCCTGCTCCCTGTTCTCCCTGCAAAGGAAATTGCGCTGGCCCTGGGGGCCTTTGACCCGGTCTGTAGCTGTCAGCCTCCCAATAGCATTTGGTAACCGGCAGTTTCAGCAGCTCCTTCAGAGACAGCGGGTTCGCAGAATCTATTCATGGACAGGACCAGAGTCATCTCTGACAGTCTCAGATCACTAAGAGGCCTCCTCACTCTTTCAGCCTAGGTGAGAAAGATGATTTCTCAACTTGTTCTTCTTTTTTTTTTTTTTTTTTGAGACGGGGTCCCTTGTAGTTCCAGCTAGAGCTGGGCTTAATCTCACGGAGCGTGCTTGGATTTGAGGCGTACAACACCATGCCCCCTTTCTCTTCTTGCTCTTCTTGATAACACTAACTGCTACCACCTTCTATTTCTCTTGTGGAAACCAAGTGTACATTTGGTTATGAAAATAAGCACTTCTCTAATGTTTCGGCCTGGTGACATGTCTGTGTCCTGCCTCAGTTTCACCATTTGAACTGGTGTTGCAGGAAATTTTCCTTCCCGGGAGAGAAGTGCGCCTGCTCAAACAGTTGGCGCCCTGCCCTGTAGACCCAAGAGACAGACCGGGAAACAGTCTCTAGAAACTTCTGTTTAAGGAGAGACTAGCTAGTTTAATAGCTCTGCAGTACGAATGGGGGAAGTCTTCACGTACGGGGTCCCTCGGGCTCCCTCATGTTTATCCTGGGCAGAGACTCCAGGCAGTTCCTCACAACGTGCTCATAGTCCCTCCCCCTAGGTGAGATGGCTGGTTGGAAGGGGTTGCTGGAGCCATAGCTCCACCTCTCATTCAGCACCATCTCCGGAGGCTTCTGATGATCTGATGGCCAGGCCCAGTCCATTTGAAAGAAAGTCTGTATTATTCCACAACTGGGGACCCGGTCAGGAGTTCCTCTCAACCCCAGTGGAGACTAGTGCATGGAGGATGAGGACATCTTTTCTCCCTCTAGCTACACAGGCACTTAGCATGTATGAGTTTATGTCATTTTGGGGGGTTACAGTACTTGAGAGATGCCCCAGGTAACCTGGCTGACCGGTGCCAGATCAGGCCCTGGGTCTGCTGACTCCTGAGCTTGGCCCTCCCTGTTCTGCGTGACTGTGGACTTGGACAACTTGGGATTCACTGAAGCTTCCATCAGCTGCTACAGTGCAGGGCTTGGACATCTGAGTGCCCCTGGATTCCTTTCTGCCTGGCTTTCCTGAGGCTGCAGGTGTGCTGACCTCATGAGCAGGAAGCTCAACCTGGGGGCTGGATGTGGAGAGGGCAAAGGCTGGGCCCCCACACTCCAGCCCACTGCTACAAAGTGGCAATGCTCCTTACCCGTGAATCCAGGACTGGGGCCAGGACACAGACTTTTGGAGGCTGCTCCAGAACAGGCTGTGGCCCCACTGCCCCCATGATGTACAGCTGTGTGGCACCAGGGTGTCCACACTGGTACATGCCAGGAGCTCTTTCAGCATGACAGTGACCAGGCTTGTTCTTTTTGCGGGAGGCTGCAGGATGTTCTGTCTTGGTCAGTATTGAAGCCAGATCTGTTGATGTCTGATGCCAATCAAGGAGTCTGTCCCCAGAGCTTCTGTCCTGCAGGATAAGTGGTCTTACTTGGACTTCTCAGAAGACACAAAAGGGTATCTGCGTGCTAAATCCTGAAGGCTGAGCAAGGGCAGAGCAGAACTGCATGTCACAGAGCAGCCAAGGCTGTGCAGCTGTGCCAAACAGGAGCTCTGCTCCTGCAAGTGTGAATGCTTTAGCTAGGGGCACTAGCCCTGTGTGCATGTACACACCACTCCCAGAAGCCTAGCTCAGTCCCCAGACCAACCCTCACAATGCTCAGACAGTGGGAAGCAGGCTGTGGGCTTCCCTGGGATGTGTGTGGCGGGGGTGGTCTATGAAGAGTCTCAGGATGGAGCCTGTCAAGCTGGCATGAGGCATAGGTAAGATGGCATCTTGTCCCTGCTCTTTCTTTTCTGGAATCACTAGTTTCTAAGGGCCCTGGGAAAACATCAGCCTAGAACTGCAGCCCTGCATGGTGGTGGTGGTGGGGTATGTGGATGGAGAGGCCTCAGGTTGATGGCACCTGCTTCCTTCTATTGCATTCCATCTTACTTTTTGAGACAGGATCTCACTAGTTGAGTTCACCAGTTGGCTAGACTGACTGGCCACTGAGCTCTAGGGACCCTCCTTGTCTTTGAATCCCAATGATAGACTTACAGGTACATGACTTCTTACCCAGATTTTTATGTGGGTGCCAAGAACTCTGAATTCAGCTCCTCTTGGTTGGGCAGCAACTACTTTACTACCCACTGAGTTATCTACTTAACCTTCTTTTTATCTACTTAACCTTCTTTTTCAAATTCACGTTTTTAATTTAATTTTTAAATTTCCATTGAATTTTTGTATATTTCATACATAACATCTCAATAAGTCTTAATTGCCTGTATAACCCCTCTCCACTGGCACCCTCCCACAGCCCCCTCCCTCTGGAACCCCCCCATACATTCTGTCATTTGTGTTGGCTTAGTGTGCCAAATTCATCTCACCAGCCATTCCTCAGTGCCAGTTCATCTACTGAGCTCCAGTCAGCATATCTGGAGTCCCTTGCTTAAAGAAGGCCAGTTCTTCCTCACCCAACCATAATCAGCTGCCAATATTTCTTCAGCTAAGATTGGGTTCTGCTACCAGTTTCTGCAGTTCTGTGCTGAGTTTTTGTCTGGTTGAGCTTGCATGGGTCTTGTGCGTGCTGACACCAATGCTGTAGGTTCGTAGGAGCAGGGTCCCAGGAGCCTGTAGGATTCTACTTCCATGTGGTCTTGCATCACCTCCCTGGCTCTTACAATCTTTCTGCCCCCTCTTCCACAACGTTCCCTGAGCCCTGGGTGAGTGAAGCTGAGTGTAGGTGACCTGTCCATGGACCCATACTCTGTAGACTCCTAATCTCAATGTTTTGGCCATTCATGACTTATTGAGTTCCTGGCCCCCTGTTGCACGAGGGAGCTTCCTTAATGAGTTAAGAGGTTAATTAGTGCCCTTGTCTATGTTTTATGAACCCTAGGTGTAGAGGTTGCATTGCAGATGTGTCCGTTAGGCTCGAGAAATTCACAGACAGTGTCTGTGTGTCCAGTTGTGGGACTCTGTAATATTCTTTGGTGCAAAAGAAGCTTCTATACTGAGTGGTGTCTAGAATGTTTGTCTGTAAATATAAGGATACTTATTTTGTAGTTAGTAAGATGTTACCTTAGCCTAGGGATATGTCAACCTTGGGAATTTCTCTAAGATCTATGACCTCTCCAGCCATGAGTATCTAGCTATGTTTACAGTACCACACATGAGTTTCTTCCATTAAATGGGCTTTTAGTCCAATTAGTTAGCCGTTTATTGCCCCCAAGATAAAAGTCCCACTATTGCATCAATGTTGTACGCTGTGCCGGTCATTGATGAGGCTATTTAGTCTTAAAGCTGGTGTCGGACCATGGATCGCTGTTCTCCCTTAGTAGCTGCACAGTGCTCTCCCAAGCTGTGAGAGCTGGCCTGCAGGGGAGGGGGCTTCCAGGTCGGTTCCAGCTCCACTGCTCCAACTGCAGCCTCCGAACTGCGTCGTGTCTTCAGGAATAGGATCTTCCCTTCAAGTTTGGGGAGGCGATCAAGGGCTGTGGCAATATCCGGTATAATTTTGGGAGTCTCTTGGATTACCCTGGTGAACAACTCAAAGGAAGGTTTCTCCTGTCTGGCACTGTTTCTTGTTATGTAGCCTTCAGCTATGCACATGGACTCATGTAGAGATATTATATGTGTAATTTGTCAATAGATTGTTATAGTAATAAGATTCTCTGAGGTTTTTTATCCTAGCTAGGCATTGTTTGTCTCCCCCCTCTCCCCCCTCCCTGTCTAGCCCTCCCTCCCTGTTATCTCCATTTAAAGTATCCCCATTTTCTCATTTCTCCCTTGATACTTCCAGTCTTCTATGGCCCCACTTCTCTTGGGCTCCTTCTCTCCCTTTATCCCCACCTTTCGTTATATAACCTCTCCTTTTTCCTCCCATTTAGATCCCCCGATTTTATCCATTTTCCCTTAGTAACGCCTATCTCCTGCTAGTCTTCTGTCTCAGGTTCCCTCTTTCCCTTTCCCTTCCTGGTTCCTTTTCATTTTCCTGGTTCCCGCAGTTACATCAGGCTATATATTCACATATAAGGATTTGGTGCTAGGATCCACAAATGAGGGTTCTGAGTCTGTGTTACTTCACTTAGCATAACAGATTCTAAATTTCATGATGTTGTCTTTCTTTACCGCTGAGTAAAACTCCATTGTATAAATGTACCACATTTTCATTATCCACTCATCAGTTGAGGGACTCTTAGGTTGGTTCCATCTCTTTGGTTTGTGAAAGGATCAGCGATAAACATGGATGTGCAAGTATCTCTACAATAGGGTGAGTCCTTTGGGTATATGCCAAGGAGTGATATGACTGGGTCAAATGACAGGTCATTTTTAGTCTTTTGAGAGTACTCCACACTGCTTTCCATAGGGGTTGCATGAGCTTCCAATCACACCAGCAGTGAATGAGCATTCCCCTTTCTCCACAGCCTCTCCAGCATTTAGTATCGTTTGTTTTCTTCATCTTAGTCAGTCTTATATGGGTAAGATGAAATCTTAAAGTGGTTTTAATTTGCATTTCCCTAATTACTAATGATATTGAACACTTCTTAAAGATGTTTCTTAGCCATCTTTATTTCTTGTTTTGAGAACTCTCTGTTTAGCTCCTTAGCCCATCTTTTAATTGGGTCACTTATTTTCTTGATTCTTTGGGGTTTTTTTTTTTGGTTGATTCTTTGTGGGTTTTTTTTTTTTTTGAGTAGTTTATATATATTCTGGATGTTAATTCTCTGTCAGATATGTCACTGATGAAGATTTCTTCCCACTCTGTGAGTTTTCTTTTGCTGTACAGAAGCTTTTTAGTTTAATGAGGTCCCACTTGTTGATTGTTGACCTTAATTCCTGAGTAACTAATCTCTGATTTAGAACTTTTCTACACCTATCTTATAGGTTACTGCTGATGTCTTCTTCTAACAGTTTCAGAGTTTCAGGTTTCACAATGAGGTCTTTGATCCATTTAGAGTTGAATTTTTTTGAAAGACACCACAACTAACATAACCAACAACAATTAAAAGCGTGGTACGAGGGCACAAAATAGAACACCATAGAAACTCATCGGACACACTAAACTTGAATAGACTATACTTGAGTGAAGTGCTTAAAATTGGGGGTTGCTCGTTGATGATTGATGAAGCCCACAGAGGGGCCAAAGAAATCGGTGGGGGGATAGGCATCTCAGCAATGGTACTGGCAAACAACGGGTCACACTTTGTCAAAATGAACTGAAACTAAAGCCTACTTTTCCAACCTTGGTCACGGAGAAGTCAACCGTCCAATGGTCTGATGGAGTGGTGGTGCGATTGCCTTTTTCTTTCTTTATTTTTATTTTATTTGTATGAGTATTTTGCTGCATGCATGTAAATATACCACATTTGTTGTTCATGCCTCACCACAGGCACAGTATAGAATGAAGTGGAGGAGGACCCTTAGTAACTGACTTACAGAATGGTTGTTAAGTATAACTATGTGGGATGCTAAGCGGATTTTTGGAATCCCAGGTCTTCTGGCTAAAGAGCCCATGTGCTTACTAGCTGTGCCATCCTCACATCCAGCATGGCACTCACGTTTTAAAAAAATTTTTTTATTTTATTACTCTTTTATTTATTTCTGTATACTGTTGCTATGATGTAACTACTGTATGCACAGCTCTGTGCACCCGTGTCGTGCAATGTGCCAGCGGAGGTCAGAAGAGGGTCTACGGATTTCCCTGGAACTGGAGTTCATTCCATGTGAACTCATGGAGTTGTTCAAGAACGGTTCTCAGCCAACCATTGTGGTTGACTGGGGATCGACCGGGTCTTCTGTACAGTGGTGTGGGTGGCGTCTTAACCACTAGGCATCTCTCCAGCCGGCTGCATAGGCGCACTTTCAATCCCAGCCACTTCATGGAGGGAGGAGGGCAAGGCAGATCTCTTGTGAGTTCAGAAAGGCCAAGCCTGGTCTACAAAGTGAGTTCCACGCCAGCTGGGGGCTACGGGAGTCCTGTCTCAGAAAATACCAAAAAAAAAAAAAAAAAAAAAAAAAAAAACTCTAAATGGATCAAAGACCTCATTGTGGAAACCTGAAACTCTGAAAACTGTTAGAAGCAAGCATAGGCAGTAACCTAGTAAGATTAGGTGTAAGAAAAGATTCTAAATCAGAGATTAGTTACTCAGGAATTAATGTCAACAATCAACCAAGTGGAGTCTCATTAACTAAAAAGCTTCTGTAATCATGCAAAGAGAAACGTCACCAACAGTAGGGGAAGAGAAATCTTAAATCAGATGAACACCATCTGACGAGTAGATATTATCGATCGGCAGAAGAATATATATTACCTACTCAAAACAACAAGTAAAAACCCACAAGAATCAAGCCAAAAAAAATTTAACTCAAAGAATCAAGAAATATAGTGAACCAATTTAAAAGATGGGCTAAGGAGCTAAACAGAGAGTTCTTCAAGAACCAGAAATAAAGATGGCCTAGAAACATCTTTAGAAGTGTTCAAATCCACTAATAATCCCTCAGGAATTGCAATTAAACGCGAACTTTAGAGATTCAATCTTACCCATTATGACTGATCTAATGAGAAAAACAAACTCGCGATACTCAGAAATGCTGCGACCGAAGGCTGGTGGATGAAAGAGGGTAATGCTCATTCACTGCTTGGTGGAAATGTAAACTCATGCAACCCCTTATGGAATATGCAAGTGTGGAGTATCTCTCAAAAGACTAAAATGACCTGTTCAGGTTTGAACCCAGTCTCATCGTAATCACTTGCAAGAGTCGAGAGGGATGAGTTACCACTACATAGGATCTCACCCTAATTTGTAGAGAGCTATCGTGGAGTGGCTATCATTTTTCCATGTTTATCGCCTGATTTCCTTTTCTTTCACATTTCTACTCAATATGTGGAACCAATCCTAAAGTCCCTAACTGATGAGTAGGAAATTACATATGAAAATGTGGTACATTATCCTATCAGGATATATAGTTTTTATGCCTCAGTGCGGTAAAATGAAAGAAACAATCAATGAAATTAATAGAATCTGCGTCTACTGCCTCCCCCTACAGTCGGAAGTATATCACCGCGGACTCCGACTCCTAATTTTGTGTTTAGACTCCATTAGGCAACGCAACCATTGCCTGATCAAGTGAATATAAATTATGGTAGCAGGGCGAAGCACTGATGTAATCTGCGGGTAACCGAGGTAACATAAGGTGTAAAATGGGTATATGAGCCAGTGCACATCAAGGTAGCAATAGGAAAGAGGGCTATAGCCTGGCTACAAGGATAGATCTGGTGCGCTTTAGGTGATAGATAGTGCTTGTGTAAGCTACAGGGCGATACGCCGCGACCATGTAAATGGCTAAGCAAACTCCGGGCGCGAGCATTGCGACCACTAGGGGTTAAGGCAGAGTATATATGAGATATGGAGGGGGCCTCCCTCTTCACTCAGGCAGTAATACCCTGCTGGAATCATGGTATAGGAGGAGAACTTGTAGGGCAGAGAACGAAAGACAGTGGAGTCCTCAAACAGACGGTGCGGGTGACGCCATCATAAGAAAAACGTGGAGATAGTACCATCAAAGCGTAGAATAGAGCAATATATGGGTGGCACTACTTTCTAACAATGGAGAATGATAAGGCGGAGAGGGGGAAAGAGCGTACGTAAAGACTGCATAAGGGAGGTTAGTGGTTAGAGGAGGGATGTACATGAGGTGAAGACACAAGCATACTGTAGACGTTAGGCTTAGGTGTATGAGCTAATAAGCCGTCACAGAGAAGCTTTTATTACTACTGAAGAAACTTCACCCCATATTAGTACATGTATTGACAAATGACACCATATAATATCTCTACATGAGTCCCGTGTGTATAGCTGAGGGGACCATGGGCACCAATTAAACAAGAAACAGTTGTCTAGATTCTGGTCTATGGAGACACCTCTCACTTTAGTACGATTGGTAGCACAAATAGGGGTTAAAATTGAGCATGACCTTACCCAAAATTTAAACCAACTGTTCTTTGAGGATATATGCCAACAGCCCTTGGATCGCCTCCCAAACTTGAAAGGTGAGAAATCCTATTATCCCCGGGGAAGACATCAGCATGGATTAAATTCCTCACTCTAAAAATAAAAATGATAACCGAACGGCACTGTTCGGGCATCAGCCTAGGGCTGCAGTTGGAGCAGTGGAGCTGGAAACCCCTGACCTGGACGCCACCTCTCCTGCAGGCCAGCTCTCACAGCTTGGAGAGCACTGTGCAAGACACTAAAGGAGAAGAACAGCAATCTATGGTCCAATGCCAGCTTTAAGACTAAATAGCCTCATCAATGACCGGCACAGCGTACAACATTGATGCAATAGTTGTATGGCACCAAGTCTAACTCACTAGAGGGCGAGAGGCAAGGCAAGACTCGCGTCGTGTTAGACACGTTAAATGGTGCACCACTGTAAAATGCGCTGGCTACTTTTAAAAATGGCATACGGCAAGTTCCAAGGAAACTCTCACCCGACGATGCTGGGGTTGATGCGTCATGGGAACTAGTACACCACATCTAGTTAAAGATGACTATCACACCATAGGATGGTAAGAGAGAAGCTCATCTAAGAATTCATAAAAGAATATAACACCAGGAGTTAACAAGAGTATTCGCATCAGGAATACTAGCAGCGTTGTAACTCTTACTTAATACTACAAACAATAAGTATCCACTCTCAATGGAATAAATATTAGCAAAATGACTAAACTTCTAGATCACCTCATGACTCTAGGATGATCTGAGGTGACTTTTATTGCAACGTGTTATCTTTAGTCACCTTCAAAAGCAAATTTCTAGCAATCCAGGGTAGAATAAGAAGGAGGAGTCATGAGCAAACTCAACACAACAGGGCACTGGATCTGATCGGCAATGTTGTTACGTGGCCGGAACGGCACACCACGACACGCGCACATTGCATGCAAAGTGCAAACCTTCTATAGCATGTCAGACTAGCCACTAAGGGTGATCTAATCATAGAACACACTGATCAAGCTACACACGAGGACTCCTACATTTAAACAACTCCTAACATCATTAATCTGGAATGGCTCCGCTCATCGGTCGCATTCAGGTGTTGGCTTCAGCGAACTTCCAGTGAGAACTTCATTTTGGAACCGGTCCCACATATAACATTGGAGATTATGGTAAAGTCTAACTAGGGAGTTACCATCTCGCTCTTCTAAATTGGGCGAACACAGTCTACTTTCTCACTCCACTTTTTCACTCGGCGACATCACACTGTTCACAGCAGTGCTACCAGAGGGAAACGACTTGATTGTAGGAGCACAAAAAGACTTACAAAGTTTATATCGCCACGGCACGGTGATTCGTACCAAAGACCCACGATGGATTAGTAGATTAACATCTCATATCAGGCGTCTCACATTGCGAGTGACCTTAAGGTCTTGCTCCTACAACTGAAACGCTATCAAAGCATTATGAGTGGTTCACGTCAAACTGCACAAGAACCACTCATGCATAGAGCCGTCAAAACCAGAATCTTACATACACACAGGCAGCCTCGACAGAAGCGTTGCGAGGACGCTCGTGTACGACGTGAAGTAACACCAAATCATGTCAATGTCTGATGAGAAAACTATCTTGGAGACAGCTCGAGTATGAAATTGGTTGCGATGAAGGAAAGAAGCTGGCCTTTGGTATATGGAGGGTACTCCTATGGAATAGTGCTGAGATGAGCTCCAAGTAGACTCTGAAAAGCATAGGGCACAACTAGGCCAGAGTATGGCTGGTGACGCCACTCGAACTTTTGGCTCACCACCACTCAACGTCCCATCATCGACATAACTCGACAGGATACTGTTTATAGAGGGAGTCGATTCCTATGAAGAGGGGGACTGTTGGAATGGGTGCTCTCCAAGAAAAGTTATTGGTAGGCGGGATTATTTATCACATGGCCCATTTATGTAACCTCACATTATTTTGAGATAGTTATCACACAATATTAGATAGAATTAAATATAGACATATAGTATAATATAAATTAGTTTGAAATATTGAAGTATAAAATCAAGTGTGAATTTGAAATTAAAGAAGCTTAATGATGACCATAAGAATAAGGTAGATGGGCATTAAGCTATAAATGACATATAAACCTCCTGGCCAGCATTAGAATTAAGGCAAAAAGTGCATAGAAGTGCCAGTCCTAAGCAATTCCAAAAGGCAGGATTAAACCTGGAAGTAGATCGAGGTACTGAGAGCTCTAGGACACTTGCTGCTCTTCTAGAGGAACCCTAGTTCTGGAGGTCCAACACAGACACAATATGGGTGCGCCCAGCAAATCTAGATACCATTAAGTTTAGAGGTTCTTAGAGGGGAATATACGTGATTCATTGCTCCGTGCGGGAATTTCTTGCACAACTCAGACGATAGAAAGGGTCTAGAGCTCAGTGGCCAGGTCCAGTCGTAAGCCAACCTGGTTGGAACTCAACTAGTGGAAGATCCTGTCTCAAAAGTTAAGATGGACAATCGGCAATAGAAGGAGCAAGGTGCCATCAACCTGAGGGCCTCTCCATCCACATACCCCACCACCACCACACACATGCAGGTGCTGCGATTCTAGAGCTGGAGGTTTCCCAGGGCCCTTAGAAACTAGTGATTCCAGAAAAGAAAGAGCAGGGACAAGATGCCATCTTACCTATGCCTCATGCCAGCTTGACAGGCTCCATCCTGAGACTCTTCATAGACCACCCCCGCCACACACATCCCAGGGAAGCCCACAGCCTGCTTCCCACTGTCTGAGCATTGTGAGGGTTGGTCTGGGGACTGAGCTAGCTTCTGGGAGATGTGGTGTGTAGTACATGCACACAGGGCTAGTGCCCCTAGCTAAAGCATTCACACTTGCAGGAGCAGAGCTCCTGTTTGGCACAGCTGCACAGCCTTGGCTGCTCTGTGACATGCAGTTCTGCTCTGCCCTTGCTCAGCCTTCAGGATTTAGCACGCAGATACCCTTTTGTGTCTTCTGAGAAGTCCAAGTAAGACCACTTATCCTGCAGGACAGAAGCTCTGGGGACAGACTCCTTGATTGGCATCAGACATCAACAGATCTGGCTTCAATACTGACCAAGACAGAACATCCTGCAGCCTCCCGCAAAAAGAACAAGCCTGGTCACTGTCATGCTGAAAGAGCTCCTGGCATGTACCAGTGTGGACACCCTGGTGCCACACAGCTGTACATCATGGGGGCAGTGGGGCCACAGCCTGTTCTGGAGCAGCCTTCCAAAAGTCTGTTGTCCTGGACCCCAGTCCTGGATTCAGGGTGAAGGAGACATTGCCACTTGTTAGCAGTGGGTCTGGAGTGTGGGGGCCCAGCCTTTGCCCCTCTCCACATTCAGCCCCCAGGTGAGCTTCACTCTCATGAGGTAGCACACCTTGCAGATGCCTCAGGAAAGCCAGGCAAGAAGGAATCCAGGGCACTCCAGATTGTCCAAGCCCTGCACTGTAGCAGCTGATGGAAGCTTCAGTGAATCCCAAGTTGTCCAAGTCCACAGTCACGCAGAACAGGGAGGGCCAAGCTCAGGAGTCAGCAGACCCAGGGCCTGATCTGGCACCGGTCAGCCAGGTTACCTGGGGCATCTCTCAAGTACTGTAACCCCCCAAAATGACATAAACTCATACATGCTAAGTGCCTGTGTAGCTAGAGGGAGAAAAGATGTCCTCATCCTCCATGCACTAGTCTCCACTGGGGTTGAGAGGAACTCCTGACCGGGTCCCCAGTTGTGGAATAATACAGACTTTCTTTCAAGATGGACTGGGCCTGGCCATCAGATCATCAAAGCCTCCGGAGATGGTGCTGAATGAGAGGTGGAGCCTATGCTCCAGCAACCCCTTCCCAACCAGCCATCTCACCTAGGGGGAGGGACTATGAGCACGTTGTGGAGGGACTGCCTGGATTCTCTGCCCAGGATAAACATGAGGGAGCCCGAGGGACCCCGTACGTGAAGACTTCCCCCATTCGCTACTGCAGAGACTATTAAACTAGCAGTCTCTCCTAAACAGAAGTTTTCTAGAGACTGTATTCCCGGTCTGTACTTCTTGGGTCCTACAGGGCAGGGCGCCAAACTGTTTGAGCAGGCGCACTTCTCTCCGGAGGGAAGGAAAATTTCCGCAACACACAGTTCAAATGGTTGAAACTGATGCAGGACACAGACATGTCACCAGGCGCAATGACATAGAGAAGTGCTTATTTATTTCAATGAACAAATGTTACACTTGTTTCCACAGAGAAATAAGAGGTTGGGGTGAGCAGTAGAGTGTTATCAAAGAGAGCAAGAAAGAATGGGTGGATGGTGTTTGTACGCCTCAAATCCAAGCACGCTCCGTGAGATTAAGCCCAGCTCTAGCTGGAACTACAAGGGACACCCAGTCCTCAAAAAAAAAAAAAAAAGAGAGAAACAACGTGTGAGAAATCATTTTCTCACCTCAGGCTGAAAGAGTGAGGAGGCCTCTTAGTGATCTGAGACTGTCAGAGATGACTCTGGTCCTGTCCATGAATAGATTCTGCGAACCCGCTGTCTCTGAAGGAGCTGCTGAAACTGCCGGTTACCAAATGCTATTGGGAGGCTGACAGCTACAGACCGGGTCAAAGGCCCCCAGGGCCAGCGCAAGTTCCTTTGCAGCGAGAACAGGGAGCAGGCCCCACCACTGGCAGGATCGCATCACAGGGGAATTCCAAATCCTAATCACATCCAAGACTGCATACTTCAAGAGGAAGCACACAGAAGAGGCGCTTCCCTCTCCTCTCAGGAGCTGCAGCTATAAAACCATCTCGATGTTTGAGGAGAGAGCCTACATCCTTTATATGTCCTTGGAAAAGCTCAAGTATCATTGATGACCGGTGAAGAATACCTTTGGAGAATCAAGTATCATCAACAACTTTGACGAAAAGGATCCATGGAGAAATGGTCCTGCAGAACAGCTGGTGCCTCCCGCCTGCTCCCTCAGGAGCACCCAAGAGTGGTTCATGGCTTAAGACTGTCCTTACTGGAAATGACCAAGGGTGGCCAGTGAGGAGTGCAACATGTTCCATGCCCACTGCTTCTAAAAGGCCACTATCTGAATCTGGGCCCCAGGTTGCTGTCAACCACTTAGTGTTGGAAATGCCTCAGTGGATGCAAACTTACCACCCTGCCTCCCGCATCCCCCTATCTCCTCGCTCTTCCTCTTTTTTTGCCCCTCTTGCCATTTGCCTGGTTGCTCCTGATCACATGGATTTGTGGTGTAGGCATTTCACTCCATTTACAAGAGCAAGTACGCAAATAACCTCCAAATGAAATTTTTGTCAATAACATTAAGTCATTTGGTGTCCAGGAAAAGATACCAAATCAATGATGGGGCATGGAATCATTGAGACCAGCCAAGATGGTGGACTCCCGTCACCATAGAACCTCTGGATGGAAAATATGCCTTAACTTTGCAATCATGCATGGGCAATTTAATGCTTAGGTATAGGGAAACTTAGCAAAATGGTTGTCGAAAGAAGTTAGATTGCCACATTTTGCAGACTACGTCACCGCTACATAACTGGGAAAGGTTACTTTGTGAGTGCTCGTTGGAAAGTCTGATGAGGAAAAAAGCTCCCCAATTCATGGGAACTCAAAGTGCTCTGCTGCACTGACAGTGACTACGGCAGAACACATTAACATTGAACTTGTACCATGTCCCCGGCAAAGCACCCCAATAGTGGATGAACAGAGCCGGGCCACAAGGCTAATCTTCAATCCAATTTCAGCGCGTCACACGAAATTTTTAGTTTTTGAACATGGATTCTTTGGTGGTAGTTTTGTACAATACCTGATTAAGGAAATTCATGTGGTGAATACACACATGAGTTTCACATTGGCCTGCGAGAGATAGACTGCACAAACATCTGTATAGTAGTTGGGTAGACGTTTCAGCACAGCTACTTATAAATGGGTGATTGTTGCCTAAAGAAAAGTCAACTGTCAGGGGCTGAGAGATGGCTCAGCAGTGGGTTTAGAGAGGCACTTAACTGCTTTTGCCAGAGGACCTCGGTTAGACTTCCCAGCACCCACATGGCGAGCTAAGAACCGTGGTTTGACTCAGTTCCAGTGGGATCCCAACGACCCTCTTCTGACTTCCTATTAGCATTTGACATGCACACATGGGTGGCTCGCACCTATCCGACATGGCAGACAGTACAGTTAACTCATACACATAAAAAATAATGAGCTGGGCGTGGCCGGTACGGGATCGAAGATGACATGCCGTCGAGCGAACCTTTTAATGCCTAGCACTTGGGAGTGCAGAGGCAGGTGGATCTTTGTGGAGTACTTCATTAAGGGACAGACCTGGTCTCATCCATACAGATGGAGTTCCATGGAATCTTAAGCCTTGGGACTACAGGGGAGACCTGTCTCATACAAGAGGAAAAGATCTATAATAATGATAATAATGAATAAAAAATTGTAAAAAGTCAACCTTCATACTTAAAAGTTAGATATCTTAAGTTTTTCTTTAAAAAAAAAAAAGGTCAGTAGATTAGACTGGGGCAGAAAGACCTGTGAAATTGCCCCTCAGAGGAGCCTGCCGCTAGCCAAGGAAATACAATGTTTGCCAAAAAATTAGGCAGTTATTTGGTAAACGGATGGATATGCCAGCGAAGATGTCTGCCTGCTTCATGTGGTGCAGTATTTTTTCCTCCTGATAAAAGGCTGAAAACGGGATAAGCTAGGGGAGGGTGGTTCCGGGACACTGATTTCTACTGTGAGACAGGTGATGATCACAATTATGAGGATGTGATGATGATGGTGATGTGATAGTGATGATGATGTGTATGATTGACGTGGATGGTGTGATGAAGGCCACCTGGAAGGACAGCAGTCTACTGTCAGGGACTGTTCCTGGGAGTTCTTCTCGGCTTGGCCTGGTCGATGGGTAATGAGGTTTTGACTGTGGGTGCTGGGGGTGTGGGGGAGGTGGTATACAGGTGTAAGCAATTTCTGGTGCCTTACTTTATTCTTAGTTTTTGCCAGTGTGAAAATTAAGGATAAATCAGAGTACAGCAGGGACCTTTATACAAATAGGGAGAACATACATCAGGGTATGACCCATGTAGTTGGAAAGCTTTGAATGATGCAATTCAAGCTTTTGATTCAATCAATCATCTTTCTTCCTTTGTTTTTGGAATCAGTGTGCTGTGGGTCTGACACTGTTTGATAAGGGATGGAGGAGACTAGTACGGTAAAGGCATGTTACATGGAAGTCCGGCAGTGGATGCCACCTGAGCTTTCCTCAGCAGTGTGCTCTGTTGTTGCTTTGGGTCTGGGGCTTTGGATTGTTTTGGTTTTCTCTTGTCATATTTGAATTCAACATGCCACCTGGCATAACCAATCTACTTTAAATTCTGTTTTGCATCATTTTGCTAACTCGTTTAGATTACAAAAGAAGGTGGATTTATATATTTATATATATAGTATATAGTTAGTATTATATTAGTATGACTCTTGCTGTTGATTATAGAAACACCATACATTAATAAATGAAAATGGTAGTTGATATGGTGTTATCTTAAAGGAATTGGTAAGCTCTTTTAGGTTGATGGAATGGTTTCTTGGGTGAAATGTGACTTGCTCTTGTCACTATTATTAGCTGTGTATTGGGCCAATGTTCCTTGGTTTGTCCTTTGGAGCGTGCTGCATGGTGGTGCTTCATGGACCAACCCGGCCAATACTTCTAGCTAAACCTGTAGTTTTCATTGGTCCAAGGCTGAAGGACTGTATCTGGGTTGATCCTGGGATTCTTTTTTGAATAATACATATTCGTGTTATTCGAGGAACAATTATGCCTAAATGGAAGGAAAAATTAAGTTTCCCACTCTCTCAAGATGAAGCTTTAACTAAAATTGATTTTGCTAATTTATATTTAAATTTAGATCTCATTAATACAGTGTATGAAGAGAGGTCATTTGGGCAATTGTCCACAAGGACCAGTTTTTAAAACATGTTCGGCTCGTGTTATGGCTGTTAGGTATTGCTAATTATTAATGTTTGTCTCGTGTATTTTCAATATTTGACTGAACACTTGGGATGGTTGCAATTTAGATGATATCCTCTACAGGTTAGGAAAAGTTATAAGCCACAGTATAAAAGACCTTGTCATATGTAACAGGAAAAAATGTAATTCATGGATTAAATAACCAGCCAAACATCTGTGTTTATACCAAGCAACCTACCATAGACTATTAGTGGCGTTAAATATCTATATATCCAATTGCGTGTGCTTCATTAGGTAGGATCGAAGAAGGTTGTATTCCTGGACAAACTGTCAGCCTATGAAAGGAAACAGCCAGAATTGTCAGAGTCCAAGACAACAGCCTCCAGAGAGAAAGAAAAAGTAAACTGTTTTGCTTCACATCCACCTGTACCCCTTTTCAAGCCTAGGGAACAATCTGCGGGAAGAGGGGGCATGGTACGAATGTAAGGGTTGCAATTGGGGTGAATGGTGGAACTACAGGCCAAATAGTCGGACACTCATTTGATCAACTCTGATTGAACATATAAGCCCCCCCCTTCTGGATGGTGGGGCTGTGGGGGGTTTGGACACAGTACAGCCTGCAAATTGGTTTTTACATGAGGGATGCTTGTACTGATAAATTACTACTTATTGTTAAAATATGAAAAAAAACTGAAGAGAAGGATGCAGAAAATTTATGGCACAGTGCATGATCTGGGATGGGGGGTGGGATGGGGGGGGGAGGAAAAGGGAAAATATGCCCTTGAACTGATTGAAATATGATGTATGAAACACACAAAGCATCAATTAAGAATTAGAAATAAAATAAAATAAAAGAAAAAAAGACAAAATTTAAGATGATAGATATTTGTACATGAATGGGTTGTAATAAAGTGAGGCTTGATATATGTTTATTAAAATGATCAAAATTCAAAATTCAAAAAAAAAAGAGGAAGAGTGCAGACAACCTGTGTTAAGTAAAAGACCTTGTTTAGCTGACCGGGTGTGGTGGTGCACGCCTTTAATCCTGAGCACTTGGGATGGAGAGCGCAGGGCGATCTTGTGAGTTCAAGGCCCAGCCCGGTCTACAGCAGTGATCAAGGACAGCTGGGGGCTACTAGGAGGACCCTGCTCAAAAAGACAAAAAAAAAAAAAAAAAGACTTAGAAAAATTTAAAAATAGGAATCAAGCTGGGCGTGGTGGCGGCATGCTTTAATCCTAGCACTTGGGAGGCAGATGGCAGGCGGGGAAGCAGAAGGCGTGCAGATCTTTGGTGAGTTCAAGGCCAGCCTGGTCTACAGAGTGGAGTTCCAGACAGCTGGGAAGGCTACAGGGAGACCCTGTTTTTCGAAAAGACCAAAAATATAAAAAAATAAATGTTGGATAAAATAAACAAATAAAAAATAAAAAAATAGAACAAAGATCAAACAACTGATAAGTGGGATCTCATTCAACTCAAAAACTTCTGTAACAGCAAAGAAAAAGCAAATCAGGAAGGAACAGAAAATCCACAGAGGTGGGAGGAAACCTGTCACCGCAGATGCATCTGACAGAGCATTAACATCCAGAAATATATAACTACTCAAAAAACCAATTTGAAAGTAAGAAAACAATGAACTCTCAAAAAGATGGAGTAAAGACTGAAAAGAAGACTTACCCAGTGAGAAAGTAAAGATGGCTGGGAAAAATCTTAAAAAGTCTCACATTGCTATAATTTAGGGAAATGCAAATTAACCACTTTAAGATATCAACTCAATCCAATAAGAACTGGATAGGATCAAGAAAAACAAATGATTACCAAAGCTGGAGAGGTTGTGGGGAAAGGGGAACCTCATCCACTGCGTGGGAATGTAAACTGGTACGGACCCGCCTATGGAAAGCAGTGGGAGTAACCCTTAAAAGACTCAAATGAGCTTGCCACCTGACCCAGTCATACCATCCTGGGTATATACCCACAAACTCATCTTACCACAGAGACACATGCACACCCTGTTATTGCAAGTAGCTCTCTTTCACAAAGCAAATATGGAGTTGGAACCAACCCAAAGTGCCCCTCAACTGACGGTGGATGAGAAAAATGTGGTACATCTAACAATGGAGTTCTATCAATGGAAGAAAAGATGAACATCATGAACTTTGCAGGTAAATGGATGGAGCTAGAAGATATCAAATGCGAATGAAGTAAACACTGTTTCAGAAAAACAAACAATGAATGGTAAAATCCCTCATCTGTGGATGCTCCTGCCAATTACTTAAGTTGTACGGGAAACTGAGCAACATTAATTGTTATATTCCTCATGATCTGAAAACAACTGTGCTCTCATATTGGGGTGTGAATCCTTAACAGGTTCTAGAACTAAAGTACCATTAATTTTCAGACTTAGGAATTTTGGTATACGGGTGGAGGTAGTGATACAATTTAAGATAATATAAGATCAAAAGAAATGAGGAAAACTAGTTTTCCATGAACATATGTTCTAACCACTGTAGGTTTATTTTATGGGAGTTGCTTCTTAGTAATTTTCTATACAAGGCTGCTTGAGCTTTTGTCAAAGACTTTTCTAAAATATTATACAGTATTTAAAGTATCAGGCTGGTGTAACTTAGCCTTTCGGGATGCTTAACAACTGGAACTGTACTTAAAACCATACTAATTTGGCCGGGGTCTTAAGGGTTAATTTTGTTCCTTGCCCTTCAGAGGTCAACTAAGTACCAGGGGGACTTTGCATGGGGCATCTCTTGAATGTCCTGCAAATGTGAGTCACAAGTCTTCCTGTGAAGGGAGGTCTTGGAGAATCCTCTAAATGGGACTTCAGCCAGTGTCGCCAGTGTCCAGTCTATAAAGAGGAAAGTCTGCTCATGCTTCAAAAAGGAAAGCCTGGTCTAACAAAGCTTTATCCTCCAGTGGGTGGATACTGGTAAAATGAAAAGCCAAAAGGAGCCAGGGGCTCCTCCTGCCTCCAAACCTGAGGTGAACCTGAGGACCAGATCCTTCCAACTGACCTTGAGAAACAAAAAACCTTGGTTAATCTTGGGCTAACTAAACTTCAATGCTTAAACATTCCAAAAGGAAAGTATAAACCAGAAATAAATAATTAGTAAGGCCGAGAAATTGTAACTTCAGGTATAAAACTTGAGATCTTAGTAAAAAAAGACAAAAAGAAAAAAAAGAGCACAGTTGTATTAAAAAGAAAGAAAGAAAGAAAGGAAGGAGGAAGGAAGGAAAGGAGGAAGGAATGAAGAAGGAAGGAAGGAAAAAGAAAAAAAACCCAAAGCACCAAATTCTGGAGAGGTTGTGGGGAGGGGAACACTCATCCTGTTGGTGGGAATGTAAACTCATCACAACTACTGTGGAAAGCAGTGTTGGAAGAGAACCCTAAAAGACTCAAAAATGGAGCCTACACCTGACCCAGCCATATCACTCCTGGGTATATAACCCACAAGACTCATCCTAATCTAGCAAAGATACATGCACGACCATGTTCTACTGCAGCTTTTCTTTTCACAATATCGAAAAGAGCTGGAACCAACCCAAATGCCCCTCAAAGTGACGAGTGGATAAATGAAAATGTGATACAATCTACACAATGGAGTACTATCAGTGGTAAAGAAAGATAAACATCATGAACTTTGCAGTAATGGGATGGAACTAGAAGATAATTATTAAGTGAAGTCACAGTCCCCCCAAAACAGACGGGGAATGGTTTCCTCATTTGTGGATGCTAGTACAAATCCCCCAATTGAAAAGGCAAAGCTGAGGGCTGGAAGAGATGGCCTAGCGGTTAAAAGAAAGCGGCCGACCGTTCTACAAGAGGACCCGGGGTTCGATCCCCCAGCAACCACACCATGGCGGGCCGAGAGCCGTCCGAAACTCCAAATTCCGAGAACTCCAAGTTCAGGGGAATCCAACACCTCTTTCAGAGCTCCGTGGCATTGCACGCACGGGTGCACAAACCTCTGGCAGACAGTTCATTCATACACGTACAAAAATAAATAAAATTAAAAAAAAAAGAAGGCAAGCTGAGCAACGTTTATTTGTTATATTTCTTTCTATCTGAAAGCAACCTGTGATGTTATAATGTGAATCTCTTATTAGCCCTAGAGTTAACTTACCACCTACTTTCAGATATGGTAATTAATGCATATGGGTGGACAGGTATATATTCATATTTTAGAGTAATAATAAATTAAAAGGAAAATGTGAATCCTGGACATATATCAGAATTAACATAATCAGTTTATTCTGGAGGACATAATTCTGGTACATATGTGAAGTGTACATGGGCACACTTTGGATTGGTACAGTTGGGAGGGAACCACAGCGGCATGAGGACTGGGCCAAGGAATGGACTGACGTGGTCGAATTCTGCCTAGGACAATAAACCTTTTGCAGAGAAAAACTAGAGAGACTGAGAGAAAGATGCAGGACATGTAATGGCAGAAGAATGCATGTCTGGTGGGAAGAAGGGAAAGGGGAATTATGTCTAAACTGAACTGAAAAAAATGTGTCTGAAATATAAAAACAGATCCTAAAAGTATTATAAATAATAGGAACAGCAGTTAATTTCCCTCAAAAGACAGGGACAGATAGTCCTCACCAGCCCAGCCCAGTGCAGCCTCAGCTGCAGGTCCCCAGCCTTGCCTGAGCCAGACTGATCCTCACTTGGGCTGCTTTCCCTCCTGGGAAGGTCTCCATTGGTTTCAGTTCCATGTGCTCCCAAAGCCGATGGCTGGATTTTATAGAAGCATCTTTTGCTCTTCAGAGCAAAGTCTAAGGCTTCTATCAGATCTGAGAGCTTTCTTTTGCAGTTTCCTTGAGGAAGAGGCTGAACAAATGTGTCCAAAGTTTTCTTCCCAACCTGCATCTCCCATGAAGTCTCAACTGTCAGGAATGACCTGGCCCACATTCTCCAACGCCCATGATCCCAAGCATGCATGGGAAATACTGCCACCTCTTGGTCCTCCTTGCATCCGAGGTCTTGTGTCATGGCTGGCCCTGTCTGTGGCCCCTGCCCCTCTGTGGAGCTGGACCCCATCTGGTGCATGTCACCATCCCAGTTCTCCCCAGGAACACCATCTCTGCTGGACCTACACCCAAGGCCTCCTTCCCTCTTCAGTCACTGGATGACTGAGCCACTGCGACGGTTTGCAGTCCCTCTCTACAGGAAAGCCACTTATAAAGGCACTGTCAGGCTGTGTCATGCCACGAGGCTTGTAAGATCATTAGGCAGGTACTCTGCATGGGACTCTTCTGGTGATTTAGATCTAGTTTTGGCTGGGAACAGTCTGTGGACCTCTGCTCCTTGGCGGGAGGGAGGGGGAACCTGCAATCACTACTTCCACTTTAGAATTAGCACCTAGCCAGCAGAGCCAGGTGGCCACAGCTAATGGCCACATCATTACCTCCTGTGCTTTGGTCCAGGATGCACAAAGTGGCTTGTTCTAGAACATCATCGTAAGCCTCCGAGTCCTGGCTGTCCTGGCCCTGACCTAACCGTGCCTGCCCGTAGTGCTGCTCAGTCCTCTGGTTGCTGGCTGCACACGTGACTTCACCTTGTTCAGCTCAGGAGCCCATTCAGCTTTCTTCTGTCTTTTCCCCGCTCAGGTAAGCACAGGTCCCAGGCTCTGGCAGCAGCAGGGTGTTGGCACCTTTGCAGAACTGAGGCTCATACTGCCTGAGCACCAAGGCTGAGGACAGCGGCAGAGCTTCACGCTGTCACCACCTCTTGGGCCTCCCCAGAGAACAGCCTAGGACCAGTCAGGGTCAGGCCTGCCTCACAGCCTGGCAGTGAGGGGCTTGAGTTCCACAGATCCCAGAAACAAGAAGTGACTCACAGGTATGAAACATCAGCCCTTTCCTAAGCCGGCAGACGTTCTCCGTGCCCATTCCACCCAAGGCCACTTGAGGGATGACACCTGAGAATTGCTAAGTAGAGGAGTGGGGGGTGAGTGGTGGACTGGATGTCCCTGCCCTGTCAGGATTCCCCACCGTGGGTCTGAGTAGAGGAGTGGGGGGCGGAGTGAGTGGGCTGGATGTCCCTGCCCTGTCAGGAGTCCCCACGGTGGGTCTGAGTACAGGAGTGGGGGGTGAGTAGTGGGCTGGATGTCCCTGCCCTGTCAGGAGTCCCCACAGTGGGTCTGAGTAGAGGAGTGGGGGGGGTGAGTAGTGGGCTGGATGTCCCTGCCCTGTCAGGAGTCCCCATGGTGGGTCTAAGTAGAGGAGTGGGGGGGGTGAGTGGTGGGCTGGACGTCCCTGCCCTGTCAGGAGTCCCCATGGTGAGTCTGAGCCACACTCCCCACACTCCCACTCCAGCAGTTACAACTCTAGTTCAGGGCAGACACCCCTTGACATCATTAACTACAACACCCTCCAATGCCTCACAGCCAGGAAGGCACCAGATGAGCAAACCAGGCTGCCAAGAGCTCAAGCAGTCAAGATCTCAAGGTCACAAGAAGGTAAGGCTGGGGCCTGCAGCTGCCCAGGCTCTGACTTCTAGGAACAACAGACACAGCAAGACCAAACAGAATGGAACCCAGTTGTAAAACAAACATACCTGACTGTTGTTCCTCGCTTCAAAGTCACTGCCTCTGGATCTTTTCTCTTGACAGAATCTCTGATGACTCTCTTGGAGCAGGTAGCAAACAAGCCAGCGGTACGCCACCAGGGGGGCTTCAGAGGGGACACAGGAGACACCTGTGAGCACCTGAATCTCACTGTACATATAGCCCTAGGCAGGCTGGGTGATCATCACGAAGGTGGAAGGCAGGTTAGCTTTGCAGACGGGGAACCACAGTCACTGAGGATAGCTAACCAAGGCCTGCTGCCGGGTAGGACTGGCAAGGGCAGGCATGGGTGACAGTGTTTCCACACTGTCATAGCACCTGACCCAATGCAGGTCAGAGCTACTTGGGGCCAGCACCTCATCACAATGAACGGCACCTTCCTGCTGTGCTCCCATAGGTGCGCTATGTGACGCAGGCAGCTGTTCTCAGGAGCACCAAGGGCTCCAGGGCCATCAGGACCTCCTCTGAGAGGACGACCAGGGGACAAGAGGAAGCCTTGCTGACTAGGAAGACAGACATAGGCTGGCATTTGCTCTGCCAAGAGCAAATGTGCCACAGCCTGGCACATTCTTCCCACAAGGCCCTCATGGTAGGAGAAGTTACAGACGGGGGGAACAAGGGCAGGGTATCAGCCAGCCAGGCAGCTGGGAGGGGGTGGATCATCCTCACCACCACTGAGCTGACCTCCCACAGCAGTCCCCTCCATACTGAGGATAGGGCGCAAGGTAAGCCAAGGCAGAGAGCCTTGTACAGGAACAGTTTGGGACCAGCTACATGGCAGGGTGCACACACGCTCCACCTAACACCCAGGGGAAAAGGGCCCAAGCACCTGGTCCAAGACCCCCATAGGTTTCAGGGAGAAAGGACCAAGGAGCCCTCTGCTAGGGAGTTGCCTGTGCCTCAGAGCTCCTGGGAAGGAAGTAGTGGTCTGGCCACATTGTCACTGAGTGTGTTTCCTCCTGTGTCCCAGAAAAAAAGATGTTCAGAACGGCTGGCTGTTTCCCTGCTGTGATACTGATTAACCCTCATGGCTCAACTGAAAAACCCACTAAAAGACAAACCTCAAGCCCAGAGATGCCCAGCAGCTTGCCTATGGTCACACAGCAACCAGGAGGGAGAGCTGTGGCAGAAAGGCAGGCTGCTATGGCTTCAAGCACAGAGTTCCAAGGATTGGGGGAAGCAGGAAGAAAGGGGGGGGCCCCCCCCCCCCACCGGCCCCCTGGGATGATGCATCCCTCCTGGGGTCCTACCAGGTGTGGTACAGACAGGTTGACCCCAAACATCTGCCAGTTTCTAAGTCTGGAGCCTGTGGCTGGCTTTATTAAAAGTGGCTTTCCAGGTGCAATGAGGTTGTGTATAGCAAAGATGTGTCAGCCTGGATTCAGGCAGATTCCAACCACAATGCCAGGAGTCCTTACAAGGGACAAAGAGGAGAGTAGCCCTTGGACGCAGAGCCGTTGCTGGATAGCTTTTAGTGTCAACTTGACACATGCCTGGGTTTGAGGGAGCCTCCATGGGGAATTGGCTCCATTGGAATGGCCTGTGGCTACATCTGTGGAGTATTTGTCTTGAATGTTGAGCAATGTGGAGGCCTAGCCCACAATGAGTGGTGCCCACCCTGGGCAGGTTCGTTGTGTACTGTATAAGAAGCCAGGCTGGATCTGGCTGAGTGTGGTGGGCCCGCCTTAAATCCTATCATCTTGGGAGGCAGAGCAGGCAAGATCTTTGTGAGTTTCAAGGCCAGCTGGTCTAACAAAGTGAGTTCCAGGACAGCGGGGCACAGGGAGACCCTGTCTCAAAAGTCCAAAAAAAAAGAAGGCAGGCTGGGTATGAGTCCAGGAGAGCAAGCCAGTAAACAGCATTCTCCGTGGCCCTGTGCTTCAGCTCCTGCCTTCAGGTTCCTGCCCTGAGTTCCTGCCTTGGGCTCCCTGAGTGATGAACTGTGACCCAGGAGATGTAAGCTGAATAAACCCTTTCCTCCCCAAGTTGGAGTGGTTCCAGTCCGAGTGGGTTTTGTCACAACAAATTGAAGAGAACGAAACACAGAGACAGCCTAGAGTGTCACTGCCATGAACCAAGGATCCCCCAGAATTAGGAAGGGGCAGGAAGCGAGCCTGGCCCTGCCACACTTTGCCTTAGTGCCATGAGGCAGGAAGTATCTGATGTTCTTAGCACCCAGGCAGCCCTGGGGCAGTAGGAAGCATGCTGCATGATGGCTGTCCTTGAGCCTTATTGAGTCACCTCAGCATGCCCAGTAAAAACCCCAACTTCCAGAAGTCATGGCCACAGCTACCACAGCAACAGCCGCCATGTCCATGGCCACAGCTACCATGGCACAGCCGCCATGTCCAGGCCCTCAGCTGGTAAATGATGCCTTCCTGCTTCCTGCTCCCAGAATTCTAAAAGGATTCACTGTCAGAACAGCAAGGAAAGGTGGACTCCAAAGAGGCATTTCCAAGATTTTAACATAATGGCAACAAAACAAAAGAAATAACAACAGGATAGACATCCCCACCTGCCTCCATGAGCCATCACCCAGCATAAGCTCCACAGCCCCTCTCACAGCCCCTCTCATGGCCCCCCTCACGGCCCACCCTCCCGGCCCCCCTCGCGGCCCCCCTCGTGGCCCCTCTTACGGCCCCTCTCACAGCCCCTCTCTGCAGCCAGGCACATTTCCTAGGCAGTGACAGGGAGGAGGGCCATGGAGGGGAGAGTGGCCATACCTGTTGAGTCCAACCAGTCAGCTGCACTGGATCCCATGAACCTCTGGCTCAGGACTCCAGGATAGGCCTCCAGGAAGTCCACTGTCTTCAGGGGGCTTGTGAAGCGAACTCCATCTAGAGCATATACTCCTGTGACTTTGGAGAAAGATGGAGCCCAACCCAAAGAGCCTGCCTGTCCAGCCACCCAGTCTCGAACGCACTGTCCCCGCCTGCCTGGCCTGTACCTGGTAAGTTGCTCTGTCACCTACTAGTTCCCTCTACTCATTCTGCAGATGGCCCGTCTTGGCTTTTGCTTTTATTTTGAGGCAGGATTTGCTCTGTGGTCCAAACCAGCTCTAACTTGAGGTCTCCTGCCTGGACCTCCTGGAAAGTGCTAAGAAGAACAGCTGCAACAAGCCTGTCTAGAGCACATATCTGAACATAGGCAGGAAACCTATGGAGAAAAGAGGGCGAGCCGAGCCTCCCATGGCAGCAGCAGTAGTGCCTACCTTGGGACCCGCACTCCAGGAGGCTGAGCAGGTAGTTGCTAGTCTGCTGCAGCAGCACGTTGTTGTCACCTTCATACGTGCAGTTAGGATCATTGTCATTTCTGAGTTCACCCAGGCGATTCACTGCAAGAAAGCCACTGTGTTATTCAAAATGCTCCAGAGGTCCAGCCATGGCCCCGCCCAGCCAAAGGGAGAAGCTGCACCCCCCTCAGCCAACCCTTGCATGCTGTGCCTATCTACCATCCGCTGAAGGGACTGGAAGGGATGGCACACACGGGGCCCTCAGCACAGGGCTGGTGGCAGTGAGGAGACAAGACTGTAACTTTCCTGCCTATTGGTATCACCTGCAGGGTCACCTGGAGAGCCACTGAGGGTGTGGGGATCGCCTAGAGACAGGACATTCCTGGGGGTACTGACTCCAGGGTGACTTTTTCTTCTACAACTAAATGAAGCCTTTTTAAAACTAATTTCCATGAGAGCACTCTCCTGCACTGTGAACAGCCTGGGGCCATGTGCACATTTCCAGGGGTGCAGTCCACAAGCAGCCTCTTGGCTCTTCCTCTCTGATAAAGAATGAATATTCTCACCGGGCGTTGGTGGCACACGCCTTTAATCCTAGCACTTGGAGGCGAGGCAGGTGGAATCTTTGTGAGACTTTCCAAGGCCAGCCCAGTCTACAGAAGTGAGTTTCCAGGACAGCTTGGGGCTACAGGGAGAAGCCTGTCTTTGAAAAAGGCAAAAAAAAAAGAAAAAAAAAAAAGAATGATATTCTCTGGTGAGGCAGCAGATGGAGAAGCCTCCCTCGGGAGGGAGAGGATGACCCAAGCCAGCCCTCCCATGTAAGAGCTGGCACACTAATGGGCTGGTGGGAATTTCAACCTTTATATCCTTGTTGACTGGTTTCCTATCCAATCAAGTCAGTGCTTGTCAGTCACGAACTGTGATCCAGGCGTTTGCCTCTGCAGTCCTTCAAGATGTAATACTTTTTTCAACTTAAAACCAGAACAAAGCTGAACTATTTAGTGTTTCTACAAGCTATACAACAAATAAAAACTACTAAGAACATTGCAAAGAGGACAAATGTGTACAAGTAACTCAGGCAAATGGCAACAGCATGCTGGGAAGCTGGACAGGTGACCTCAGAGCATCAGGTATAGACTGTCAAGGACATTTCAAAACAGCTCCACAGGCAATAAGTCACCTATGTGGGTGCTGGGCTGGCTGCTCTGCTGCTGTCTGCAGAAGCATGTGGCCACTTTGTACTGAGCAAAGATAACAAAAGAACAGCACGGCGGAAGTTCTTCAGGCTGGTGGTAGAGGAGGAAGTCAGGGTAAGGATTCTAACCTGAGAGTAGACAAGAGTGACCAGGCTCACCGCAGGCTAGAGCCTCTGCTGCTAATGATTTATCTGAACTAATGTGCTCCTTCTGAGAGCCTAGTACTGTGTGTATGAACCCTACCTTCCAACATGGAAGCTGAGGGAGGCACAGTGACAGTACCTACCCCATTACCACCGGGCTCTGGCTGGGGCAGCTGCTTGTTGACTTATAGTCATAATACTCAAAGTCAGTACAACTCTTCTTAGTCTAAGCTTCAGAATTACAATAAAACTGGTGTTGGTTTCTACCGAGTCATCCAAACTAAATGTCACAACTGCAATGAAAACAACTAAATTGCTTCTGCTCTGCAGCAGTGCTGGTCTCACACACTTCACACTTCCTCTTCATTATCCTGAATTTTGACCAGGAAGCATCTTCAGACATGAGAAAGTATTGGGGTCTGTCCAGTAGGGACTGGCAAACTTGTCCTGTAACAGGCAGTAGGCTAAATGAAATAATCAGGCTTTTTGAAGCCACATTGTCTGTTGTGATGACTCAGTGCTTGCCAATGCAGTGTGGGAAACCAAGCAAGAAAGCTGTGAAAAAGGTGTGATGCCAGCTGTGTTCATAAAACTTTATTTACAAAACAGACTGCATACCAACGAACCCTGCCTACACCTATGGGGGTGGGACAGGAAACACACACTTTGCAAACCTACTAGCCAGATATCCATGTCCCCCGCATGCCTCACGACACTCCTGGATTCCCTGCTGGGCCGTCCAGGAGGCCAGAGGCTTGCCAGCAGATGCCAATGCGTGGATCTCACGTCCAAGCTCTGCCTGTGGAAGAGAACCCAGTGAGAAGAAGCGAAGAGAGAGACTCTGATAACGAAAGTCAGGCCCCAGCTTCAGCACTAGTGTCAAACTGTCTCCCACATGACAGTTACACCCAACTTGAATGGAAAGGGGGGTGGAATCCATCCAAGAACAGAGATACTATGCCCTATCGTACTGCTTCACAGTGCGGAAACAAATGAGCACTGTACGGCAAGTGCATCTTGATGGCAGAATGCTCATGGCAGGCAGACTGCTGGAGAACACCCACGAGGCTTGGCTTTACCAAGGTCACAGCACATGCTGAACATCACTGCTGGAGGCTGAGACGATTTCTGGCAATGACCTCAAAGCAAGGGATAGGGCTCGGCACAGTACTGCAGCCGGTGCAGCCCTCTGAGGAGAGGGAGAGCCAGAAACATGAAGTCACAACAAGGTTTGCGGGGTGGGGGTGTGGGGGGCTGGGCTGGGGCGGCATGGGGCTCCACTAGGCCTCTCTGCCCATGGTTCACATCTGTTTGGTAGCATCCTTTTCTTTCTACTCGATAGAACACAACACCAACTACATAAAATGATGCATTTTATTAGCAGTTTCAGCTCAAACAAGGAGAGATCTTCAGCTCTTACTATGTCTAGCTGGGTTAAACCTGACTTTCAGGAAACTGGGAGAACAATTTTGGCAAATGGAAGTTACAGACTTGCCAGGAAAACACGGTGAGCGCTCAGCTGGCCTGCTCCTCTGCAGGGACCCTGCCAGCATGTGTGTACGACCCGCCGCTCACTCTTGGTCTGTGCTGAGCATCTCAAAGCTGCTCATCTGACGGGCCTTTCAGGGTGCTGTGCACAATGCAGCACTTCCAATTCACTTCCAGGCATTGTCACATTCTTTCCAATTCATATCCAACTGTGGCAGCACAGGAGGGGCCAACCACCGACTCATAACATGTCTACAAAAGCACTAGCAACAGACTTCCCTGTGCACAGCAGCTGACCCAGTAGATCTGCATGTTTACTTCTGGCACAGATCCTGGGCTGTCAACTCACTGAGCTGGAATCGGACCCTGGTACAGTTGTTAATAAAGGACAAGAGCCCTGAAATCCTCTGAGGAGCTGGTAATGCGGATTGTGTAAAACTATCATGTTTTCAAAAGAGAACCACAGCTGGACTCACAGATGGGAGTTGGGCTCTGTCAGCACATCCTTGAGAAACGGGGCAATGGACTCTGCCCAAGCTGCGAGCCACTGGGCAAGCCAAGCCCTGAGCAGGTGGAGTGGCTGAAGGAATGCGCGGACTCGGCCCTATAAGCCCAACGGCTGGTGCATGGACACAACTGAAACTGGCCTGCTCAGTGCTGGCACTGGCAGAGCTGATGCCCCTCACCTGCCTGATGCTGTGGTCGCCCTGCAGCAGGCCCTGCTGTAGCCCCACCAGGTCCAGGAAAAGTGACTTGAAGAAGTGGTCCAAGGCATAGGCAGCTGCCAGGTATGGAAGTAAGCGCCATTGCTGAGGAAACAAGATATATGGGTCCTCAGAAGGGCTGGCCCATTGAGCACCGAACCCCAGTGACCACAGGAACCTGCCCTCAGCCTGCCTGAGAACCTGAGAATGAAGGGAACCCACTGCTGGTACTAGCTCAGTCCACTGGTCACACCCCGCACACCCTGAGTCTATGAAGGGAGAGCAGTCACCCTGGGGTAGGGGTAACTGTGGCTCATGAAGAGCTTACCTGTGCATACAAGCACTCCACATAAGACAAAGCACATCAACTGCTAGATGGACAGAGGACAGATGGATGGATGGTTGGGGGATGGACAATGTGAAGCCTGGCAGGAACCCAGTGAGCCGCCACCATGCTGTCCCATGAGGGCAGCTTGCCAGACACTCGCTCCCAAGTGCCAACCATCCAAGCCCTACGTGGCTCCCAGGAAGCAGCAGCACCAGGAGGTCCTGGGATAGAGCTCCCTAGCCATGAGGTACCCTTAGCATCCCAAGCAGCCAATATGCTATGGCCATGGGGAGCAATGATGGTGTGGGAGGGGTGCACGGGCCACCCAGGCACAGTGGACACCATTTCTCTGCATTCTCTTCCAGTGTAGAGCAGGCTTATTGCCACAGAAGAAAGTTAAGAGAAAAGACAAGTCCACCCCATTTCCTCTGACTGTCCCTCAAACACCTGTTTATGCAGCACTTGAGCCAAGACCTAAGCCAGATTTGGTGACTGATCTGACCCTCAGCCTCACAAAAGTAGGGTCATAACTGCCCTTCTTGGTGTAAGGGCACCTGAACAGACACACAGCAAGACTCCTACTGAGAGCCCATAGGGGGGGGGGGGGGCGGGATGACAATGCACCCCCTTTCAACACACAGCCTCTGTGCTTTCCAGTTGCTGCCTGGTTGCTCACCTACAGGGATGTACATCTCTCAACTGCTTTAAACACCACCATAGTGGAGGGCTGCACTCACTTGATAATTCCAGAAATGATCTCCTTGGAATCATGCCTTACAGACGGGTCAAAGAGTGTGGCCTGGATCTGGAACCTGCCAAAGCAGTTTTGACTGCACCGGCACATGCAGCGCCTCCACCTGCGACCAGAGCCCTTGGCTGCCTCCTCCCATGTGCCTCATTCTGATCATGCATGTACCTTCTTAACTAAGAGGTCTTAATGCCTGGCAGGTACACTCTTGCCCACTGACTCATTCACTATCTAGAGAGCTCTTGCCAACTCCCAGAGGCCAAGGACAGAAAGAAGGAAGTGACAGCAGTACCTGCAGTGGATATTCAAGGACAGGGACCTCCTCCTCATCTGTGGGTCCAAACTGACACCGTGTGGCCGAGAATCGGAGTGCTATGGACACAGCCAGCTTCAGGTTAACCACAGACATGCCAATGATGAAGATGCGCCCTGAAGACAGGCCCCCCAGGGATGCTCCAAAGCGCTGCCGGGCATCCTGGGAAAGAAAGGAGGGTGTCAACTATCAGCTGGAAGCTGAGGTTCCCTCAGAGAGCAGTGCAAAGATGAACACACACTCCTTATTCACAGTGCTAACCCATGCCCAGGATGCCCCAGTGCCTAGACCTCTAGACCAGACTGTGAGCGCATAGCTGATCTACAGGTGGGTATAGACCAGACTGTGAGCACAGCCGATCTTCGGATGGGTATAGACCAGACTGTGAGCATAGTCGATCTGCGGATTGGTATAGACCAGACTGTGAGCACAGCCGATCTTCGGATAGGTATAGACCAGATTGTGAGCACAGCCGATCTTCGGATAGGTACAGACCAGATTGTGAGCACAGCCGATCTTCGGATGGGTATAGACTAGACTGTGAACGCAGCCAATCTGTGGATGGGTATTGACCAGACTGTGAGCACAGCCGATCTTCGGATGGGTATAGCACTGAGCCATTCATTGTGGGTAGAGGAGAGGCAGCCTGAGGGGAGGGGGGCTCTGAGCAGAAGCAATGTGATCTAAGCTCTGTCCAGTACCCTCTTCTTTGGGGGACCTATGAATTGTCCACCTACAGCTACGGGGTCCTGCCTTTTCCTGAGTAAGAATCAGAAGTAGCCTGGTCCACTGAAGACAGAGTGGCCCGGCTTGGAGCTTTACTTCCGTTCAGCACCTACTGGTGCAACGTCTTTCATTTACTCTGGCTGTTGAGCCTCCAAGGGCTCAGCATTCTGTGGGGCTCAGTGCGTATCCCATCCCGTGTTCAGAGGTGAGTGGTCTGGTACTTCAGGCTTCACATCCATCCTACCTTTCAATGCATTTGGCAGTCTATGCTCAGGTCCTTTGATGGAAATAAAGGACAGGAACAACCTGATATCCCTACTCCCTATCTCCTGCTGATGCTCTGGGGTTCATTATCTAGGTCGTTTCCAAAACTGTGGTGTGTGTGTGTGTGTGGCAACTTTTCCAACTGCTGCCTGCAGGGAATGCCTGTCACACCTTCAATGTAAGAAAGGATTGGTTTGGGGGTTGAAAAATGTTTCAGCTAGGCAAGGGTGGTGCATGCCTTAAAATCCAGCACTCGAGAAGGCAGAGGTGGGTGAACCTCTGTGATTCAAGGCCAGCCTGATCACTAGATGTGAATTCTGGCCCAAGCTGGGAACTAAGGGAGACCCCTGTCTCAAAATAAACAAAAAAAAAAAAAAAAAAAGAAAAAGAACGAAAATTTCAAATGTATTTTTTTTCTTTTTTTTTAATTTATTAATTTTTTCATGTGTATGAGTGTGCTGTCTGCATGTAGGTCGGTGCACCCATGTTATGCAATGCCTCGGAGGTCAGAGAGGGCATTGGATTCCCCAAACTGGAGTTAAAGACGGTTTCTTAGCCATCATATGGGTACTGGGAATTGAACCCAGGTCCTCTGCAGAGCAGTCGGTGCTCTTAACAGCGGTGAGCTCTCTGCCAATGTTTATTTTGCAGCACGGTACCTGAGAAATCAAAGCTACAGTGATCACTCCACCCCGGCAAAAGAATAGATAATTTCTGAAAGTCCTCTCTGAAACTCCTGTTTCTCCCTGTCAGCAATCAGCTTGTCTTCTTTGGAATGACGAGGGTCCTGTTAAACAGGACCTCCCTTTCTCCAGCTCTGGAACTTCTGTGTGTCATTTCCCTGCCTCAATGCAGGGCATCCTCACTGTTGCGTGACTCTTCCTGCCTGCTTTCTTCCTTCCCAATTCTCCCATTTGATGGTCATTTTAATTGGGTGTTTTTAGAGTGCTCTGCATCTTAGATGACTTCTTGCCCTATGGTGTTCATTTCTCATGAGTAACTTTGCTGCACCCGTTCTTGCCTCCCTCCCCCGAGGGGGAAGGAGAGTTGTCTGGGGCGCATCCTTCTGGAAGGCCTGGAGGCTCTGTTCTCAAGGTCAGCTATCTAGCCATGAACCCCCCCACTCCCCAGGGCCAAGGTAGGGCCATGGGCCACCCCATGCTCCATCTCCACCCAGGGCAATACAGCGTCTCTGCAACTTTCAATGGACAGCAGACAGCCCTGCTGGCCACCCCTGTGCACAGCTCTCCAGGAGACCCTCCCCCTAGATGCTCTGGGAGAGTACCCCTCTAACCAGACAGACATGGACACTTAATGACAGCCAGCAACTGCTGGCAGATCTGTGTCATCCCTGCCTACCAGCACCATGGCTGAGTCCCTTCTCTGCAGAAGGCACTGGAACCCAACCAAGACAGTTGAAGTACCCAGGACCAGCCACTTCTAAAGGGGTGAAGTCTCTGTCCCAGCACTGTGGGGACAGATGCCCAGGGAGCCTTGTCCACAAACTCCTACGTCATCTGTACCTTAAAGGGGGTGATGTAAGTGCCCTCTGGGGTGACGTCTCCGGTCCGGTTCAGGAGGTTCTGGCGAGGAATTCTAACCTTGTGGAACATGGCAAATCTGTGCGGAAGAAAGGTGGGCTTCCATTATGAAAGACTGCCCAATATCCTGTCACATGGTTTCTAGCCTTTCCTCCTGTCTCCAAGCACATATGAAGGTGGCAAAGCCCTGTGGAGCGTGCATGACAGGGCTGTGTATAGACCATCAAGGCCCAGTCCCTCAGCCCCCAGGACAAAAGCACTCCTGTAGCCACTAGCGAAGGAAGCTCCATACCCATCGCCTGTACACCTTCCACCTGACTACCAGCCACCTACACACAACAAAGCACACATACCACTGACAGAAGGCTGAGAGCTGGCCCTAAACATAGGCAGCTCTGATTTTCAGACTGTAGAACCCCTAGTGCAGTGATGGAGGTTTTCAAATGCTCAAGCAAAACAAAGACCCCAAGGTCTGGTCCAGTGCTCCCCAATAGGAATGCTCAGCCAAGGCACACCACTGAGAAAAGGATCTGATAGGCATCTATTTTGGACTACCAGGTACTAGCAAAGATGTTCTACAATAGTTTGAAAGAAGTTTATGCTCAGGCATGGTGGCAGAGGCCTTTAATTCCCAGCACTCCCTGGAGGCAGAGCAGGTGCTCTCTGTGAGATTGAGATGACGCCTGGTCTACCATATAGTGAGTCCAGGTCAGCTGGAGCTACGGAGAAACCCTGTCTCAAAAGTGCCAAAACGTGTTTAAGAGAAGCTTATGCAAAGCTATTAGTATTATATAAACTATGCAAAGTCAAACAGTCGTAAATATCAATGGTTCCTGTAACAACATATCTGATAACTAAGATGCCACACACATTGTGACACATTTTCAAAACCCCAGAAAGGACCTCCTCAGTCACTAGCAGCCACCTGTACTGGGGAGGGGCTGGCTTGCTGCTCCTCGGCCTCATCTGACCTCTTGAGTCCCTATTTGGGGCAGCCTTACCCCATTCTGAGCTGCCTCCATCAAACAGCAGGCAGGAGTAGAGGCCCCACAAAAACATTCCACCCCACATGAGACCCCACACATTCCTGACACTTCTACCTCACCACGCTCTGACCTGTGGCCCTCCCTGCCTCTTCCCTGAGGACCCCTGAGTATCCCTCATAGTGCAGGGAGTGGCCTCTTCTAAGAAGTCTGCCATACCATTCTGCAGGGGTTACAAGGCAGACCCTCTCCAGTACCAATGGATGGTTCTGCTCAGAGTAACCACTAGGAGGCCATCCCCATTCCTTCATGAACCAGCTCTTGCAAGCAGATTCTCAGACCTTCGACTTTTTTTATTAACAAGTCCCTAACAGATCCTTGGTGCATGGCAGAGGCAGTAATGGGGGGGGTGGGGGGGGGAGGGTGGGTGAAGGACCCATCCAAAGCCAAAGATCATGTTTCAGGAAGACACTACAGACCCTCCCAGTACCCAGCATGACAGGGACAAGAAAAGCCCCTAACACAGCGTACCCAGCCCATTAGAATGTCTGTCTGGCCTGCACCCAGCCTGCTGCCACACACATGGTGAGCCACTTCTAAGAAACCTAGCCTCCATGCCAAGCCCAAGGTGCTCCAGCTATTTGTTTAAAAGCCAATGTCTACTTTTCAACTCTGTTAACGGAAAGCACGATTTTTAAGGAGTGGAAAATCTTCACCCTTTCTTGCCATAAAGACAGAGTGAATCTGAACACATTTGTATCTGTGAAGTCACCACAGTGCCTAGTTTAACTGAAAGCAAAATCCCAGCAATTCTCTTTAGATCACTTCCATACCCCAGAAACTATCAGATGGGGCCAACTGGTGAGCCAAGGCACACCAGGATTAGGGTCTCCAGAGGACAGGGGATGTGTGCACAAACAATGACTGTGACAGTGGTGACAATAGGGAGTGGTGACACAGGGAGCATAATGGACAGGGTGTGTGTATTACATGTGTGCAATGCGATGTGATCAGGCATGGGGACACTCAGGGAGGTGTGTATAGGGGATATGTGTGACACATGACAGGGACACGGAGCATGTGGGGGGGTGAGGGGTGGGGGTGCATAATGTGTGAAGGTGGTGTGTAAATGACATTCAATCTATGACATGGGGGCATGCTGTGTGAGGAAGGATGGAATCTGAAGGTCAGCTCAAGAAAAGGTGTGGTGCGCGCAATGGGGGTAATGGTAAATGATTCTATGAACTATGACATGGGGGCCATGTTGTGGGGGGTGAATAAGTGCATGTGTGTATGGGTATATGTGTAAATGACACAGGACAGTGGTCATGGGCATGTGTGGGCATGTGGCATGTGTGAAATGTGGCATGGGGGGCTGGGAAGGTCCATGTGTGGCAGGGCATATTATAAGTATGGCAGGGGCATGTGCTCGGCACACCTCTGCCCTGGGTCTCCTGCTGCAAGTTCTAGTAATTTCCTTCCACTAGAGGACCCCCAGCCCAGCCTACCTGGAGTAGACCCTCATCCTGCAGTTTCCTCTCAGCCACTTCAAAGAGGACTCAAAGGCCCAAAGGCCTGGCCTCATCTTGAAAAGTACCTGTTGCCCCATTGAGGGTTTGGGTAAAAGTGTCCCTCAGAAAGATGTTATCAGACTGTGTGGCCGAAACCAAGGCAGGCAGGTACTCTGCCTCCAGTCATTACATTTGAGGAGTCTCACGAAAGGACAAAAGTTAACTTAGAAACTGTCACCACTTTTTTCACAATGAATGGTTTTGAAATCAGTTTAAACACTAGCTTTTGAGTCAGGTGTGGTGGCACCACCTTTAATCCCAGCACTCCGTTTTGATGGCAGAGGCAGGTGGATCTCCCTGTGAGTCAAGAACAAGCTTGGTCTCCATAGAGAGCTCCAAGCCAGCGCTGGCACTAAAGGGACCACTGTCTCAAAAAGACCAAAAAACAAACAAAAAACTAAAAAATACAAAAAAACATCCCAAACAACAACAACAACAAAACCCCTTAGCTTACTCTACTGCTCTGAGTTGAAGCAGAGCCCCAGTAGAGAAGCCGCTCAGCTCTGGGGCTCTGGTGGCCTCTGCTGGTAGTCTGTGGTCATGGCAGACAAAAAGCTAAAAGGGCAGCTCAGTACTGTCTCTTCAAAGGACCCAGCGGCCTCCTCCTGTTGCCAGGCACCAAGGGAGGTCACCACAGGCCNTTTTTTAATTTTTTTTTTTTTTTTTTTGAGACAAAGTCTTCCTGTAGCCCCAGCTGCCCTGGAACTCACTATGTAGACCAGACTGGCCTTTAACTCACAGACATCCACCTGTCTCTGCCTCCCAAGTGCTGGGATTAAAGGCTTGTGCTATCATTAGCACCATGCTGCTTTTATGACTATAGCTCTGTAATATAGTTTGAAATCTGGTCTGGTAATCCCCCTTGCATTGCTTTTTGTGCTCAGGGTTGCTTTGGCTATCTGGGGTCTTTTAGGATTTTTTTTTCCCAATTCTGTGAAGAATTTCATGAGGATTTTGATTAGGATTGCATTGAATCTATATGTAACTTTGGGTAGGATGATCATTTTCACTATACTAATTCTTCCAATCCATGAGCATGGGAGGTCCTTCCATCTTCTGGTGTCATCCTTAATCTCTTTCTTCAAAGATTTCAAGTTTTCATTGTAGAGATCTTTCATGTCTTTGGTCAGGTTTATTCTGAGATATATTTTTTTGAGGCTGTTATGAATGGGAGGGTTTTCATGTACTCATTCTCCAGTTGCTTGTTATTGGCATATAGAAAGGCTACTGATTTTGTAGATTAACTTTGTAACCTGCCACTTTACTGAAAGTGTTTCTAGCAGTTTTCTGGTGGAATTTTTGGCATTTCTTAGGTATAATAATATATCATTTGCAAAGAGGGATAGTTTGACCACTTTTCCAATTAGCACTCCTTTAATTTCCTTATCTTATTGCTCTAGCAAGAATTTCAAGAACTGTTTTAAAAAGGAGTGGAGATAATAGACAGCCTTGCCAGGTTCTGATTTTAAGGGGAATGCTTCCAATTATTTTTTCATTTAGAATGATGTTGGGTGTGGGTTTTAATTATGTTGAGGTATGTTTCCTCCAGTCCAAGTCCCTCTAAGACTTTTAACATGGCATGTTGAATTTTATCAAAGGCCTTTTGTGCATTGCTTGAGATGACCATGTGGTTTTTGTCTTTGAGTCTATTTATATGATTTATGACATTTATTGATGTACATATATTGAACCATCTGTGCATCTCTGGAATAAATCTGACTTGATAATGGTGGATGGCCTTTTTGATATGTGCCTTTATGTGCCTTGCAAGTATTTTGTTGATAATTTTTGCATCTATATTCACTAAGGATATAGATCTATAGTTTTATTTTTTTGTTGCATCTTTACCTGGTTTTGGTATTAGAGTGATGCTTGCTTCATAGAAGGAATTTGGGAGTTCTCCCTTTGTTTCTATTGTTTTGAATAACTTAAGTAATATAGGTTGTAGATCTTCTTTAAATGTCTGGTAGAATTCTGCCATAAATCCATCTGGGCCTGGGTGTCAGATCCCTTGGAACTGATGTCATGGGCAGTTGTTAGCTTCCATGTGGGTGCTGGAAATCAAACCCAGGTCCTCTGCAAAAGCAGTCAGTGCTCTTAACCACTGAGACATCTCTCCAGCTCCTGGACATGAATTCTTTTAGCCTATTCATGTCATGGAAGAATTTCTTTCTCCTTCAACTATAAGAGACATTTTTGCTGGGTAAAGTATTCTAGGTTGGCATCTGTAGTCATTTAGAACTGGGAATACTTTGGCCCAGACTCTCCTGGCTTTCATAGTTTGTATTGAAAAGTCAGCTGTAATTCCTTTATATGTGACTTGGCGTTTTTCCTTTGCAGCTTTCAGTATTGTCTCTTTGTTCTGAACATTTACTGTTTTTACTATGGATATAATGGAGGGAGTTTCTTTTCTGGTCCTGTCTGTTTGGTGTTCTGTTTGCTTCTTGTATTTGTATAGGCATGCCTTTCCTTAATTTTGGGAAATTTTCTTATACAGTTCTGTTGAAGAGCTGGCCAATATCATTATTCTGAGGTGGTTCTTCTTCCTCTGTACCTATGATACATAGGCATGGTCTTCTCATGGTATCCCACATTTCCTAATTACTCCATCCCTGTGTTTAAAAAAAAATTTTAATAATCTTTGCTTGAATGCTGTGATCTTCATCTTTATTGTGCAGTCTTGATATTTTGTTTTCTACTTCATTCATTCTCTTGCCAAGGGTTTCTCCCATTGTCTCCAGAAGGGTTATTAAGTGTTTCACTTCCTTCTTCATTTCAGCCTGAGTTTTCTTCAGTATTTCTATCTCTTTTGTGAATTCAGTCAGAAGTTTATCTCTGTCTTCTTTTAGTTCTTTGATTTATTTGTTTGTGTGTTCTTTAAATTCATTGACTTCTTTTATCAGGTTTATGATTGTTCTTTTAAATTTTATGTCCTGGGTTATGTCTAAGGGGTCCTCATTGTAGAACTCTTCAATAGGACTGGTAGTGTTTGGTGGTGACATATTGGTTTTTTTTTTTTTTTTGTATTATTATTTTTTGTTGTGATTTTGGCGTGTGGATTTCTTTTGCTGTTTGTGATTCTGGTATGAAACTCATGTTTTCTTTTGTTGAGTTGAAGGCTGACCTTGTATTCTTGATGTGCCATGGTTGTTTTAGGTATGAAAGACAGGTTCTCTCTTCTGATTTTTTTTTTTTTTTTTTGGTGTTTTTGAGACCAGACAGGGTCTCCCTGTAGCCCCAGCTGGTTGGAACTCACTATGTAGACCAGGCTGGCCTTGAACTGCCTCTGCCTGGCACTAAAGACTCTCCTTAGCTGCCATGTGGGTGCTGGGAATTGAACCCAGGTACTCTGCAAGAGCAGTCAGTGCTCTTAACCCCTGAGCCATCTCCCCAGCCCCTCTCTTCTGATTTTGTATTGGAGGGACCAGCTACTTCTCATCCAGTTAGTCAGGAACTCCACCAGAGGCCCAAGTCAAGTATCAATCAAATATTCTTAGGCATCCTTGTAAAGTCTTGGCCCCTACTAGCCAGTAGGCACAGCAGAGTTTCAGAGGTTTGCTGTGAAGGGCTTGATTTTGGTGCCTTGGGCAGTCTGCAAAGGTCTGGAACCCTACTAAAAACACTGGGGGAGGGGCTTCAGATAATCCCAAGCCAGGGGGTTGAGGACTGAGCAGCTAGGGGGGAAGGGCAGGGTCACCACGGTGTGGAGCTGGGCTTCAGGTATTCTCAGACACGCTGGAAATGTCCATATCTGTGCCCAAGGGCAGAGGAGTATAGCCCTAGAGCAGTGGGAGGGGCTTCAGGTGATCCCAAGCTAGGGGTTGGGGATGGTGTAAATGGGGAAGCTCACCCTTTCCTTTTTTTTTTTTTAATGTGTATGAATGTACTGTCTGCATGCAGGTTTGTGCACCCGTGTCATGCAATGCAATGCCGCGGAGGTCAGAAGAAGGTGTCAGATTCCCCTGGAAGTGGAGTTAAAGACAGTTCTCAGCCACCACGTGGGTGCTGGGGATCGAACCCGGGTCCTCTGCGAGAGCAGTCGGTGCTCTTAACCGCTAGGCCATCTCTCCAGCCCTCACCCTTTCTTTGTTTTTTTGGGACAGGATCTCACTGTGTAGCCCAACTGGCCTGGAGCTTGCTATGTAGACCAGGCTGGCCTGGAACTCACAGAGATGAGCCTGCCTCTGCCTCCCAGTGCTGGGATTAAAGGCATGTGCCACCATGCCCAGCTCAGCTTTTATAAAGAAATTTTATTAATTCTTTGAAAATTTCATACATGTATTTTGATCATATTAAGCCCCTTCCCCATCTCCTCTTATGCCCACCCTCACCTTCTTATCCCCCATCCCCACTTCCTGTTCCCTCTATATTTTTAAGGCCTATTGACTCCAATTTGTGTTCCCCAGAATACTGTTGGGTGTCAGGTCTATTCTGTAGGGCAGCACTTTTTAAAAAATTTTTTTATTTATTTTTTATGTGTGTGAATGTACTGTCTGCATGTAGGTTGGTGCACCCATGTTGTGCAATGCTGCAGAGGTCAGAAGAGGGCGTCGGAGTCCCCTGGAACTGGAGCTAAAGATGGTTCTCACCGCCATGTGGGTGCTGGAAATCAAACCTGGGTCCTCTGTAAGAGCAGTCGGTGCTTTTACCCACTAGGCCATCTCTCCAGGCCCTGGAGTGCATCACTTTTGTGTGTTTGAGACAGGCCCTCACTTTGTAGCCTGGCTGGCCTGGGACTATGGCTATGGTCCAGGTCTGCTGGGTTCTGGTTGGGAGTGGAGGTGGTTCAGAGACTCGCAGGGCAGTGCTTCCTGCCCTCTGGCTGCCTTGCATTGTGTCTGTTACCCTCAGAAGCAGCCCCCACTGGAGCTCAGTGAAGCAGTGCATGTGACCTCCCATGGTTATAAAAGCTCTGGTGCTGGGAGTGGAGGTACACACCTTTAATCCCAGCACTCAGGGGCAGAGGCAGGTGGATCTCTGTGAGTTTAAGGCCAGCTTTGTCTACAGAGAGGGCTCTAGGCCAGCTGAGACTAAAGGAGATCCTGTCTCAAAAATAACGACAACAACAACAACCACAAAAGCTCTGGTGAGGTGATGCATTAGAGGCAGGAAAGAAAAGCTAACAATCAACAAATAGTTTGGATTTCAGTAAGTATCAGAAAAGGCAACCCAAGAGGTCTGTGGTGACCCCTACCGTGGGGATGAGTACTCTGTGGGTAGACAAGGGATCCCACAAGGCCTGTGGCTGTCTGCAGTCGTGTACACACTGCATGAGCAGAACAAACCACTTTTCAGAGCTGCAGAGGAGAAGGCAGATCCTCTCCCCAGCTTCACTCAGGTCCTATTATTTTTGTCACACTGTCTCCTCACTGCTTTACCTTGTACTACAGCCCTCCAAAGAGCTGCACTCCAATGTGCACCTGGGTCTGCAGTGGTAGCTCCGCCCCATGCGAGACCAGGCTTGTGCAGTTGGAGCAATCCTGCTGCCTCCCATGCTCCCTTGTACAGGTGTACTGCTGCCGGTCCCTGGCCCTGGCCTTCATGGAGCTCACTGTGGCTGAGAGGTTCCACGAACACACACATGGCCCCAGTGTGCCTCAGTGTCTTCGGGCTGTGCTTGGGCGGCTTAGCACACTCTACACCCTGTGGTCCCTTAGCCAGCATGCGGCCCTGCTGTACCGAGGTGAGCTACTACCTGGCCCTCTGAGAAAGTTGGACTGGGTACATTTCTCGTCAGTGAAGATCTTCACAAAAGTAGCTTCTGCCACCAACACATCCCCAAGTGGAAAAGCCACTGTTGAGACTCCATACGAAGGCTGCTGTGGGCCTGAAGTGACATCAAGGGTACAAGTCTCCCACTCCAAGCCCTGGTGGCTTCAGAGGCCCGCATGCCCCACATGCCATAGCTCTGTGGCTCCTCTTGTCCACCGGCCCCGCACTCCCAACCACAGGTCATCTGGGCACTTGTGTGGTCTCCTTCTGCCCACCTGTGTCCTCCTTGTTCACTGTGCAGGAGGACCCCACCCAATCCCCAAGCCCCAGGGCTTTGCCTCCCTCACAACCTCTTAGCCAGGCCTGTCATCATACACCCAGAGGGTTAGGAAACCTTAGAACTGGCCCGAGCTAATGCATTCCTTCCCAGAGGCCACTGTGGTGACACCCTGACTTCTCCATCCCAAAGGCCCAATGGGGCTGAGTGAAAAGCCACCTATGGGGAGTGACAAAGGCTGTGCTTGCAGGTGGCTACATTTCTGGTGCACAAGCAGGAAGAGCAATGGAGGATGCCATCCGGGCCCTGTGTGTACAGGTGAGTCAAGTCACCTTTGTTAGAAGCCTTGCTGGCTGTGGTCTGTGTAGTCCCTGGGTTCTAGTCCATCCCCACCTCCTGGAAGCCATCCTCTGGCATCTTGCAGTCACCTGACCATTAGGAACTTTTAACCTAAACCACAGTGTACTTGGCAGGAGTTATTTGAAGAAAAAAACTGTTTGCATGTCAAGAATATCCTTGGGCGTGTCCTTAGCAGATTCCTCTGTGGAACTGGAAGATGGTCTGTCTGAGGGAATGGGACCACAGAACCACTGCCCGGGGCTGTGAGTGTGATGGCTTTGGCAGGAGCTCATGAGCACTTTATATCCCTGTGGGTGCTGGACTTCTTTCCTGCCTCAGGACAGCAGTCACCAGACTGGCCATGGGCTCTGGGGACACACCAGCATGCTGCACGCATTGCTTCTGCCAGTGTTCCTGCCTGGCTGCCGCAGCAAACGCCAGGCCCTCTGGAGTAAATGGTGACATGGTAGAAATATGCAAACACACACCCAGGCAGCCTGTGACCCATGGTGAAGTCTCAGGGCCCTGCGTGCCTGCTCAGGTTACCAGCACACCGTAGCAACCAGTAGTGTGGCTCTGTTACTCTCTGGTCGTCCTGGAGACTGCAGGATGTTGCCAAGTGGATGGACTTTGTTTCCCAACAGCTGAAAGATGATGCAGTGGCCCTGGTGGACGTGATTGCCCCTCCTGACTTTGTCCTGGGCTCCCCGATTGGCAGAGCTGATGGAGAGGTAAGGGGAACACCCCTGTGACTGGAGGTGCTGGGATGGAGTCCATGCTGGTCCTGAGATGGTGACGTGGGGCAGGAACTTGAGTGTCTTCCTAGAAATGGTCACACTTAGAAGAGCTTCCTGTGGATAAGAGGAGTCAGGGTGGTCTCCCACTTCTTTGCCTCTCTAGCTCAATGGCCTCAGGTTCCCATTCCTGGCTGCCTTTATCCTATGTGACACGGAGGTTGCCTGCTGTCGTGGGGGGTGGGGCAGATATAAGATGACAATACAGCTGTGAGAACTGGGGCCTCAGCCTTCTCACCCCTCCCTGCCTGCCTGAGTCTGCTGTCCACACGTGCCCTGCTGCTCAATTGCAGACCCAAATGCCAGAGCCACAGACCTAATGTAGCAGCTGCTCTTGGCCACCCTGGCTCTGGACCTTCTGGTCAGGCATGACCCTGTCCGCTTTGTCTCCTGGATTAAAACCTGGACATCTTCAGGGTTCCCTGCCCTGACTCCATTAACTCCATCTTCAGATGCCTTTTCCCCTTGACCATCCCAACTGTTGGAGCTGCTGCCCCTCCACGCCCACCCGTGTAGTATCCCAGCCCCCACATGGAGCTGCTGCCCCTCCACGCCCACCCGTGTAGTATCACAGTCCCCACATGGAGTCGCTGCCCCTCCACGCCCACCTGTGTAGTATCCCAGCCCCAATGGAGCTGCTGCCCCTCCACGCCCACTCGTGTAGTATCACAGCCCCCATATGGCTACTTGATGTGCACTTGCTCCTGAGTTCTGAATTGCTTTGTTCAGAGACAACTGAGCTCCGGCTTCTTTCCCCATCTGGCAACTCCCCACCCCCACCCCTGCCCTGCCCAGCAGCCAGGCACCTGAGATCTAGCCTCCATCCCTACGTGCCTTCCAGCCCAGCACACCTTCCTATCCTCCTGCTCACAGCGTTCCCTCTTGCACTCTCCTGCACCCATGTACCTGCTCCACCCTCTTGCACTCTCCTGCACCCCTGTACCTGCTCCACCCTCTTGCACTCTCCTGCACCCCCTGTACCTGCTCCACCCTCTTGCACTCTCCTGCACCCCCTGTACCTGCTCCATCCTTTGCCCCTCCTCTGCTGAATTCTGTTCCTGCTGTGTCATTTTATATTGTATTGTCTTTCAACTCCAGCCATGTCCTTCTCTTTGGTCTAGCTTATTGGGCAGGTTCCCATACCAGGGCTTTAACACACTTTGCCCTGCTGTCTAGAGTGCTCCGTGTTCACTCAGCCTCTGCTGAGCCTTCTCTGCCCCTCTGTAACAGACTCTTATTCCCCTGCCAGGTGGCCCTAGCAGCTGACAGTGCCTCCCTATATGACAACCATACTCTGTGGTGATGCCTCTGTCAAGTGATGCTCACAGCCTGCCATCTCCCAGTACTTCACCACCCATGGGATAGTGTCCCCCTTTAATAGCTCACTGTGGCATTTCAGGTATCCAGCCACTTGCCCGAGGCCTTATAGGTGTGGACTGTGGGACAGGTTTACCTCTCACCCACCCCAGGACTATAGCCTTCTGTGGAGGACCCTGGGGCTCTACTGATAAGGTAACTTAAGGGGAGACAGCACTGGAATCAGGCTTGGCCACCTGTAGTGGGCCCGTCCATGGAGGGTCAGCACCCAGGGCCAGCATGGTCAGGTTACCTGTATACTGGGGTATGTATCCTGGGAACAGATCCAGTATGGAGATTTCCCAGTCACATCAGGGGCAGCTACAGGGAGTACTAACGGCCCAGTGTGGTTACCACGTCCTTGTGTGATGCAAGACTGAGGTGGAGGGAAGCCTTCTGGGTGGTCCATGGCTGGCCATCCAGTGCTTGGTGGAGCCAGTCATGGGCAGAGATCTGGACCCTAATATTAGGAGAATTGACGTACAGTGAACCTCGGGTCCTGGGGAGCACTGCGGAGTGGGGCTTGCCAGGTCTCCCCAGGCTGACAAGTTCTTCAGGCATTCAGAAGCAAGTCCTACATTGTAGGATCATCCCCCATCACAGGGGACAGAAGGAACTGCAGCTAGTGCTGTGCCCTGGTCTCTGACTGGGAACAGCCAGAGACAGAGGGAAGCTGTCCCTAGTTGGAGAAGGGCCCCCAGCTCTGAGTGCTGCAGCTCCACCTGCAGCATCGAGTACTGCTTGGCATGGGGGCTGATTGTATGCATTCTCCAACCGAAGGAAGCAAAGCTCTAGCTAGGTACTACCAGATAGAAATGGCTTTCAGTACACAAATGCTGCTGGGAGATAAGGAGAGGACATTGAGGGAGGCACAGGGCTGTGTGCTTGTGAAATGTGGTCTGAGTTCTTAAGCACATGGAGGAGCAGCCCAAATCTACCCCTGTATTTTGTGTGCAGGGGGAAGCTGCAGGGACATGTTGGGCAGGTGGAGGCAGCTGCATCTTCTAGCATGTGGATGATACTAACTGATGCAGAATGGCCCATTTGCCCAGATCTGCACAGGCCTATGGGTTCAAAGCGATGGGTCCCCTGAGCCATCTGCCCCGTTGTAGCTCTGCAGTAGCTGACTGTCCAAGGCTGACCTCCATGTCCAGAGCATGTGTTGTAGCTCTGCCGTAGCTGACTGCCCAAGGCTGACCTCCATGTCCAGAGCATGTGTTGTAGCTCTGCCGTAGCTGACTGCCCAAGGCTGACCTCCATGTCCAGAGCATGTGTTGTAGCTCTGCCGTAGCTGACCGCCCAAGGCTGACCTCCATGTCTAGAGCACATGTGGGATTAGGCCTGGCCAGGTCTGGTCTGTACCTTCCTCCTGGATCGTCCAGTCCCCCACTTTCCAATGTGAAACTGAGGCTCAGAGGATCTGAGTGCGTGGTCCCTGAGGGCTGCGGTAGAGTGCTGGGGGACTCAGTCCCTCTCGCTCCCTACCACAGCCTCCTCATGCTGCTCAGCCACGCCTGGCTTCTGCAGCCTGCCATGTGGTGTAGCTGGAGACAGGTCTCAGAGCAGACAGAATGCGCCCTGGCAGATGCAAGGGTGGCTGAGCCTGTGTAGATGTGGAGTGTCCACCATGCAGTGAGTTCCCAGGGAGGGAGCAAGGGATGGCTCCTATCGGAGGTGGTTTTTATGGCACTTTATAATTGAGTTTTCATAGTTACTTCCTACTAAAAAATAAAAGGCTTATATAACTTAAACGTACATACTGTTAACATTTCCTAAAAAGTGACAGTGAAGGACTGGAGAGATGGCCTAGTGGTTAAGAGTGCCGACTAGGGGCTGGAGAGATGGCCTAGCGGTTAAGAGCGCAGACCACTCTTACAGAGGACCCGGGTTCGATCCCCAGCACCCACATGGCGGCTGAGAACCGTCCTTAACTCCAGTTCCAGGGGAATCTGACGCCCTCTTCTGACCTCCGTAGCATTGCATAACAGGGATGCACAAACCTACATACAGACAGTACATTCATACACATACAAAATAAAAAAAAATTTTTTTTAAAGTGACAGTGGAGAATTTTCTGTCCTCATAAGACCAGAGCCCATCACTTGTCCTCTGAGGACTCAGCTGGTCAGTCACTGCTCTTGATTTCTACTCTTGTGTCTCCTGCAGCTCTATAAAAACCTGTGGACTGCTGTCCTGCAACAGAGGGGTGTGCTGGAGCGTGCAGCGTGGTGGCCTGAGTTCACTACCAAAAAGCCTGAGGCAATCAGGCTGAAGTCTCAGCTATAGATGGAGTGAGAGCAGATGGCCACAGCCTGAGCCACTGACCCAGAGACCCAGACCCAGAGATCTGGCTCCAGGAGACACGGAGACACCCAGGCTGCAGGAGACTCGCATCACGCCTTGTCCCTGGTCATCCGGTCACACCCGTATCCAAATGGAGAAGAATCACATCCTGTATGCAGGATCAGTCTGGGTCATCGTGACCTGCTGTGTGGAAAGGGAATTTGCACACTGTGTCTTCCCGAGAGTCTCCGGCTTTTATACTTAGGATTTTATCCACTCTTTCTTTGACATAGGACGGCAAAGCCAGGGTTCATAGTGAAGATTTTTGTATTCAAGTGAGGGCTTCATGGGAGGTTTTTACAAAGCTCTACTTCCCTAAGGAGTCTGGTTCTTTAACTCACCGTGACCCAGTCACACCAATGATTGTATTATTTGACTTATTACTTGCCATTTTGTGTCACAGACCATCAGAAAGACATCATTTGAAGATTATTATAGGAAAAAAAATCACTTTCTCTGGTGACTGGAAGTTTCCCCTGAGGAAATTCTTCTACAAAGGAAGTACTGGCTGGTGGGGAGGTGACAGGGACATCTGGCTGCTCGCTCTGGTCTCCCTGCTGTGTCAGTGACTGCTTGGCAATGAGTTCCGTCCTTACATTCCTAAAGCAGGCAAAATGCCCAGTGCCGCCTGTGCCTACCGAGCATCCCCTCAACACACTTGCAGATAATGTAACCCTGCCATGCTGAATACAACCGGCCCCTTGTGCTAACGAAGGGTGTGGTGCCTTCCCTTCCTGCTGTCAGAACAGGAGGAATGATGTCTGTGGGCTGGTTCTGAGCCCAGGCTCCTGCTGAGCCTGAGGGTCTCACTCCTCGCTGTCTTGCAGGGGGGTCCCGTCCAGGCCATGGGTGAACTGGGGGTCTGCCAGCTGGGATTCCTCTAATTTCTACCAAATATCCCTGTGGGAATGCTGGGCTAGGGGTTCGTGGATCAGCTCTGCCACTGGGGTCTGTAGCTTTTCCCAACAATGAAGACGAGGTCATGGGTCCCACCAGTTCTCACTGTATGTGCACCCCACCACACGCACACCTCACCTCAGCCAGTCCAGTCAAGTGACCATCCCTAACCTCAGCCAGCCCAGTCAAGTGACCATCCCTCACCTCAGCCAGTCCAGTCAAGTGACCAGCCCTCACCTCAGCCAGTCCAGTCAAGTGACCAGCCCTCACCTCAGCCAGTCCAGTCAAGTGACCAGCCCTCACCTCAACCAGCCAGTGACCATCCTTTTGTGTTTTGCCTTTTTAATCAGGGGGGACCTTGGTTTAGCACTCTGTCTGTGTTTGGAAACCGACCAGCGGTCCTAGAAGTTGTCAGAGGTCAGTAGTGTGTAAGCTGTGTATAGCAATGCCTGCACGCCCCTCAGGTCAGGTAGTCTGGGCTCTCTGAGTGGGGACCTCTGATTGATGGCAGCAGTGCTTCTGTGTGCCATGTATGTTGTCATCTCCACCTGTTGAGAATGTCCTCCCCAGGACAGGGGCCAGCTCCTGCAACCAGAATGATCGATGTCCACGTTAAGTAGCTTGCAGGCATCACAGGCATTGTCAGTGACCCACAAAGAATGCCTCTTGATGCGCCGTGGGTCCTTAGTGTCTGCTCCCGTGTGCTCACCCCATGCTTCAGTCAGGGCTGTGGTTGGGTTGGTGGCCAGTGCAGGCCTAGTGCAGAGGCCTCCTCATCAAGACAGCTTTGTAAGTAAAGGTGCCTTTAAAAATGAAACGTTCGTAAACAGCAGCGAAAACCTGAAAAGTTGCAATAAAGTGTTTAAATCAAATCCCTGCTTTCTCCCATCGTTTTCTGCTTGTAAGGCTGATACACCTCACTGGGTGCTGTTTGGCAACATAGCAAAGTTCAAAGAAAACAAGTTTCACTTAGCTCACAGGGGAAACCACCCGCTTATACTCATTTATTTTGGGTGGCCAAGCAGTCTGTTCACTGTGATCGTTGGCTTATGCCTCGTTCACTCCATCTAGGAGTGGTGACAATGACTTGTGCTGTGCTCCCTTCTCTGGGACCTGTCCCCTTGTGCCAGCTGGTGTCATGTTAGCATGCACCTTCTCATGCTTTCTTCCTGTGCGTGTTTGTGTGTGTGTGTGTGTGTGTGTGTGTGTGTGTGTGCTGTCTGTCTGTGTATGTGTCTGTGTATTTATGTGTCTGTCTTCTACCTTTTCCCATAGTCTGGCATTTTCCTCCACCAAGTCACAGGGATGTTCAAGGTTAACAAGCCTCCCTGATGGATGTGAGTGGAGACTTGCTCCCCAGACTCACTGTGGCTGCCACATAGGCAACGGGTGGCCTTGCATGTGTCCAGTTCTCTGAGGGGACTTGCTGGAACATACTCTGTACTCTATGTTGTGGGACTTTGAAAATACCAAGCTGCCAGAGAGGAATGGGGACAGGGCGAGCAGTGAGTCTCAGGTGGATCCCAGCTGCTCACCACTCTCGCTTGAGGAGAAGGAGGCTGACGCAGTACCTTGTGGCACAAGTGGGCAGATCCAGCTGAGCACACAGCAGGGGGCAGCCTGGGGTGGCACTGGGTAATTCTCCCCAGCCACATCCCCAGGAAGACAGGCAACCTTGTATCCTCAGGGTGGAAGCGTTTCACAGCACTGGGCTCACAGTCCCATGTGCCTTTGCCACTGCCTGCGTGGGTCACTGTGTGTCTTCCTTCTTGCTCCCCACAGAAGCCAGGCTAGTCACAGTCCAGGATCTTTTGTACTCAATCTGCTGTGATGGTGCCTCTTCTAATTATTTTCATTATTGTTTAAAGTGTGTTTGTGTGCGAGGGTGCATGTGTGCATGCACACACATCTATACAAACACTCGTGCACTGATATCCATTTGAATGCAGGCACACACACACAAACACTCGTGCACTGTTATCCATTTGAATGCAGGCACACACACACAAGCACTTGTGCACTGTTATCCATTTGAATGCAGGCACACACATACACAGAACACTTGTGCACTGTCTGTCCATTTGAATGCAGGCACCCAAACACTTGTGCACTGTTATCCATTTGAATGCAGGCACACACATACACACAAACACTTGTGCACTGATATCCACTTGAATGCAGGCACACACAAACACTTGTGCACTGATATCCACTTGAATGCAGGCACACACAAACACTTGTACACTGTTATCCATTTTAATGCAGACACACATACACACAAACACTTGTGTACTGATATCCACTTGAATGCAGGCACACACAAACACTTGTGCACTGATATCCACTTGAATGCAGGCACACACAAACACTTGTGCACTGATAGCCACTTGAATGCAGGCACACACAAACACTTGTACACTGTTATCCATTTTAATGCAGACACACATACACACAAACACTTGTGTACTGATATCCACTTGAATGCAGGCACACACAAACACTTGTGCACTGATATCCACTTGAATGCAGGCACACACAAACACTTGTGCACTGATAGCCACTTGAATGCAGGCACACACACACAAACACTTGTGCACTGTTATCCATTTGGATGCAGGCACACACACAAACACTTGCACACTGTTATCCATTTGAATGCAGGTACGCACATACACACTTGTGCACTGTCTATCCATTTGAATGCAGGCACACAAACACTTGCGCACTGTTATCCATTTGAATGCAGGCACACATGTACAAACACTTGAGTACTGTTATCCATTTCAATGCAGGTACACACATACATACAACACTTGCGCACTGTTATCTATTTGAATGCAGGCACACACACACAAACACTTGGGCACCGTCATCCATTTGAATGCAGGTACACACACACACAACACTTGTGCACTGATATCCACTTGAATGCAGGCACACACATACACACAACACTTGTGCACTGTCTATCCATTTGAATGCAGGCACACAAACACTTGTGCACTGTTATCCATTTGAATGCAGGCACACACATACACACAAACACTTGTGTACTGATATCTACTTGAATGCAGGCACACACAAATACTTGTGCACTGATACCCACTTGAATGCAGGCACACACACACACAAACACTTGTGCACTGATATCCACTTGAATGCAGGCACACACACACACATACACTTGTGCACTGATACCCACTTGAATGCAGTCACACACACACAAACACTTGTGCACCTATATCCACTTGAATGCAGGCACACACACACAAACACTTGTGCACTGTTATCCATTTGAATGCAGGCACACACGTGCCACGGCATGCACATGGAGGTTGAAGGATGACCTTGATTGCCTTCCATCTTGTTTGAGCCACTCTCGTTTGCACTGTACACAGCAGGCCTACTGGCCCATGAGCTTCTGGGATTCTCACCCCATCCTTGCTGTAGAAGTGCAGATTACAACTCTGTGCTGTTCTGGGGATCTTAACTCAGATCTTCATTCCTGTGTGTTAGGTGCTTTGCCCACTGAGCTATCTTCCTGTTCCCGTTCTTGTTCTTTGCCTAATAGAGCACTTAGACTTGAGGTTTTTTTTTTAAATGTGTATAGTATATTGCCTGCATGTATGTAAGTGTACCCATGTCTTGCAATGCCCACAGAGGTCGGGGGGGGGCACCAGATCCCCTGGAACTGGAGTTACCGACAGTTGTTAGGTTTTGGGTGATTGTTAGCTGCCATGTGAGTGCTGGGATTTGAACCCAGGTCCCCTACAAGAGCAGCCAGTGATCTTAACTGCTGAGCCATCTCTCCAGCCCCTATACTTGATTTTTCGTTTGTGAAATATTTTTACATATTGAAAGTAGAAAACTTTGTCATCCGTTGTGAATCAGTTTTCTCCATTAGTTGCCTTCAATGTTAGCTTTCTCTTTTTGACTTAAAATGGAAAAGCTTTAATCTTTTAAGTCAGAATCACATCTAACTTTAAAACTTAAGAATCACAGGGCTGGAGAGATGGCTCAGTGGTTAAGAGCATTGATTACTCTTGCAGAGGACCTGGGTTCGAGTCCCAGCACCCACACGGCAGCTAAAAACTGTCTTTAAGCTGGGCGTGGTGGTGCACGCCTTTAATCCCAGCACTCCAGAGGCAGAGGCAGGTGGATCTCTGTGGGTTCAAGGCCAGCCTGGTCTACAGGGCTAGTTCCAGGCCAATTTGGGCTACAGGGAGACCTTTTTTCCAAAAAATAAAAAATCACATGTGCCCAACTTTGCAGGTTACACTTAGAAATTCTTCTCAGGCCAAGATGCATTCCGTTTTCATGTTTGTTTTGGGGTACATTTCAGTATTGGTTAACGGGTATGTATTTCTAAGTGTAGTATGAGGTGGGGCTCAGCTGGGCTATAGTTAGCTGGTTGAATCATGCACAGGCCTCTATGGAAGCTGGGCCCATCTGTTCCTCATGGAAGGCAGAAATCCGTGGATGAACCTTGATATGTATTTTATAAAGGCTTCTCCCACCCCTGGATCCAAAAAAGTTCTTTGGAATTTGTTTAGAGCTTTCCTTTAACTTACAGCTTGTCACCAGGAGAAACTGTATCTTTTCAGGAAGTAGTTGTTTTTCCATGTAAGGCTGTTTCTTTAAGCTGCTTTAATAGAAAGCTACCTGGTCTTGACATTGGTCATCTTAGTAAAGGCTTATTGACTTGTAGTCTTCCACTTTGATTTGCTTTCCTTTTTAAAATTTTTATTTATTATATTTTACGTGTATGAGTATACTGTCTGCATGTAGGTTTGTGCACCCATGTCATGCAATTCCGTGGAGGTCAGAAGAGAGTGTCGGATTCCCCTGGAACTGGAGTTAAAGATGGTTTTTAGCCACCATGTGGGTGCTGGGAATCGAACCGGGGTCCTCTGCAAGAGCAGTCGGCGCTCTTAACCGCTAGGCCATCTCTCCAGCCCTGATTTGCTTTCTGTATCACTGACAAATAATGGTGATTCTGCCCTTAACCCCTTCCCCAACTTCTACTAGTCATTAACTTTCCTGTCTACGGCCTGTGTTGGCCCCACAGGGGCACAGTCTTCCACCATCTCCTGGCCTCTGACATTCAGGCAAGACCTGTGGCAGATCGAATTGCCATGGTGCTGCATGGACAGATTGGAAAGGTGGCTCAGAACGGGAGCGGTGAAGGCCTCACCTGGTGGTGGCTGTGCCCAGCTCCACCAGCCACTCCGACTCACTGAGCGAGATGCCTACAGGAAAGAAGTTTCTCGTACTATTGCATCCCAGAGGGGACGCATGGGAAACAGAAAGCGAGACTATAAAGATGAAAGCCACCTCCAACCCGTCACTGCCTGTATGAGCACTGTCACACCTTGGGGTCAGCTCTGTTGCTTCTGCAGCTGAGGCCATGGGTAACGGGAGGGGTTGACTGCTCTCTATCATGGGCTGTGTGATTAGTAGAACAGCCATGTGGGAGTCAGTTTGGGGGCCCTTCCAGTGCCCTGAATGTACTCCAATTGCTTTTCTTCCCTCCTTTAAACCATCCCCCAAAGGTTTAAGATGTTTCTAGCCCTTGGGCGGCCCCCAGTGGGAAGTGAGTTTCCACCAGTGTTTACAGAACGCCTACACCACTGCCAAAAGGTCCGGTGCAAATCACAAGTTCCTGAGCTAGAGCGTGTCGGCCCTTGGATGTGACATACTCTAAAGTGCAGACGAGCCACCATCAGGAGAGCACCCCAGCCTGGGTCCCCAGTTAGGCAGTCCCGTTTCCCTCTCACGATGGCCCTGTGGCCCTTGTGTTCAGCCTGTAACCCCTTCTGCTTCCTAATCCTGGCTCTTCCTCAGCAGAGGCAGGGTGGGCCGAGAAAGCCGCTCTAACATGGGGCCTGGTTTGGACCATGCCCCCTGGCCCTTTCTTTCCCTCTGCCTGGTCACTAGGGCCAAGCTCAGGGCTGCTGGGTGAGCCCTAAGGACTGGCTCGGGTGCTAGGGTGGAGGTGGCCTCTCACTGGACATCGAGTTTCCTTCTGAGGTGCTCTGCTGTTGCCTCAGCTGTGTCACCACTGTGAACTTGAGGCTGAAGCCAGCTTAAGGGAGTGTCACAGAGCAAAGGAAATAGGGCTGCGGGAAACAAGGTGTAGAAGGCCACGCTGACCTAGTTCTGCTTTTCTTACAGCTCTCAGGCAGCAGCCAGAGAGCACTGCATTTCAAGGTGAGATGTCTAGAACACAAACCCCGACCCCTAAAGGGCGTGGTTAACTGGCCCTTCTACCAAATAGGATGTCATTCTGCAACTCAAGCTCAGTGAGCTACATGATGCCCAGGGCATGAAGCCCAGAGCAGAGTGTTTTGGGGACAAGGTGGCCATGTCTGGGACAGACTCCATCACCCCAGCTGCCTTCCTGAGCCTTGGGGACCCATGCCCTTGAACCCTACATTCAGTTGATGCTCACTGCCTCAGTGAGAGGCAAAACTGCTCTGTCAGTGTTGTGTCTTACGGGACCTGGTTCTTCTGTAGCAGACGTCTGGGTACCAGAAGTGGAGCCTGACCAACTCCACATAGCATGGTATGAGCACCTCCACAGACACCTCCAGTCTCATGAGTCTGGGGCAATCTTGACCCCTGTAGGGAGCGTCTATGTGCCCCAGCGGCCCAGCAGCCCCGGGGCAGTCTCTGCTTGCTTTGATTCTACTCTGTAGCCAATGCTGTAGTCAAAACTCCCATCAGAGCATTTTCCTCAGGGTCGGGGCTTAGATCTTAAATCCCAGAGGTCAGTGTGGCTTTGTGTGAGAACCCAGCCAGAGTCCTGGTGGCTTCTGGGAAGGTTCTGCCCTCTTCCCAGGCAAGTGCAAGGACTGACCTCAGCGAGTTTCCATCCCACCAGCAGCTGCCTGGAAAGTGACTCAGTTTGCCAATGAGGCTCAGAGAAGTTCCCAGCTCCATGCTCAGCAGGAGGTCAGGGAACTGCGTCCTCCTTGTTTGTGTAAAGGGGAAGTGCAAGGACTTCCCTCTTTTTACAGTGCTTGCTAGTAACAGCAAAGGCTGCTGTCCTTCCGGGAGGCTTGATCCTAAGCCCCTGGGGCTGAGCTCAGGGTGAAGTTTACCTGCCCCATCAAGAGATGGGGTTCACAAGTCTGTTTTGGTGCTGTCAAGCAGGGAGAAGTGCACTGAGCCATTTGCTTTATGGGAGGAAACCATGTATAAGTTTACTGGAACAGCTGCGTGGACATGAAAGCAAAACTATAGGCATCACTGCACACCGCCTCCTCGCCGGTCATCACTCGGCAGACAGCACAGCACACCAGCTGTCCCCATCATTACCTAGTGCCCCCCACACCCCGTGCTGTCCCCATCATTACCTAGTGCCCCCCACACCCTGTGCTGTCCCCATCATTACCTAGTGCCCCCCACACCCCATGCTGTCCCCATCATTACCTAGTGCCCCCCACACCCCGTGCTGT